>JAQFZU010000079.1:0-60878 GCA_034696185.1 Henia vesuviana
AAAATCGGCAATCAACGCTTTTAATATATTTGTATAGTTAATCTAAGTTGAAATTGTAAATGCAATTACTCAGTAAATACAACAATGTCAATTAACAAATTTGACCAATTTAACCTCAATCGAATGAGGTCAATTTTAATGCCTCTTATCCAATACTAGCAATTTATTTGAACTGACAGCATAGTTTTCCCATTTAAAAAAAATATTTTTCTAAAATTATTCTCGTTCTATATTGAAATTTGCTAATTCCTAATTAATTAAGGCTGAATTACATAACCATAAGAAAGTAATCGCAGTGGCGACATTTTGACAGAAGCCAATTCAGGTAAGAATTAATTACCCAATTTTTTTCTTCTTCTTTTTCAATCTAACTTAAGCACGTTATTTATACGAGTCCTTAAAATAATTTATCTTTTCAGTTTTTATTTCGTTTTTATTTAATCCGATCACATTTTAATTATATTTTTAAATTTGGGTTATTTAATAATAACCCACTCGAAAGAGTTGTCGATACGAACGAAGGTATATGATTAATAAATGGCATGCGGGTATGTGACCATTGCATCTCGGGTTTCCCATGCAATTAAGCATGAAGTAATGTCAAGTATGAGTCATAGAGGCCCCAGCTCGTATGAATTGGGCGTACTTTTAATCATCTTCGACAAGAGGTCCTGGTTGCTTGCACGTGACATTGCCTTCATTTTGATCATCTGGTCATGTCAAAGAGATTTTAGCTCGCCTAAGTGATCTGCCTTGAATAGAAAAAGGATTTGTTGTCAAACACCTGCTGGAAGCTGATAGAAGCAAACAAAATAGACTTGTTGCCAAGCAACCGCAGAATGGATGAAGATGCTTCATCCGCTTACAAAGATTGAGGACTTGGCTGCGGTTATCACCAAATGAATGGGATCAACGGGTGCGGCGTGGTAAGACATATCATGCTGAACTCGAAGAAATCTTGCAAATATTTTAGTTTACCTGAAATATTCAATGATTTTTTCCATATCTCGCACAGCTGGTGCCGTTCTATGGTCGATCGTGACACAATGGAGTTCTCGAATCTCTCGCTAGAGGTGACCTTATTTTTTTCCATTTCGATATTAATGACTAATCATTTTTTTTTCCAATTATGAAACACGAGATTTTTCTTTTGTTTTTTTTTTTTTTTTTGTTTTGGATGGCGAGAGGGAATTTAAGGGAAATATTCAGGTTTTAAAAACCGAAAGAACCCGAGTTCTCGTGGGAATTGGAAATGTTTAATGATTCTCAATTAATTTGTGCTTAGAAGCAAATTTGAAATTCATTAACTTTTATCTTGGATCTTAGTTTGCAACATGTCTGAATGGAAACCTGAGCTAAGAACGATCGATTTTTTTCTTATTTAGCAATGAAAAGGGAAAAAAATATTCGAAAATGAGTCGAAAGCCCGTGTGCTCATTACATTTTATTACGTTTGTTACGTTTGATTGACTTTTGTTTACTCGATAGAGAAACACAGGATCAACGTGTGTAAGGTGCGAAAGACAATATTTGAGACTTAAAGTGATGAGTTTTCTCGCCTTTTTTTTTTAAAATTCTTTTTTCATTTTTTATTTCCAAGAGTTATTCGTCAATTGTCTAGGGATTTTTTTTTACATTTTTTTCTTTCGTTCAACATCACATATGGTGCTCATTGTTGCGTAGTTGGTTTTTTCTGCTACCTCCATTACACTCGATGTGCATTGAAACATGGCTAATGGCAAAATGTGATAGAAAGTGAACGAGTCTTCCATATCACACACACGGTTAAAAGATTGTTCTGCTATACTTGACACTGCTCTCCTATCGGCGACGTTGATAAACTCATATCCGCTTCCGGTTGCCTTTTAAGTCTAACGATAAAGCGAAAATTATTGTAACGCATATTTTACGCTGTTTTACTTAATGTTTCTCACATATCGTCTATGTGAACACAATTGATATCCAGTACTAATTTGTATGGCAATTGTCGTTTAGTTCGCGCTCTTCGCTAATGATACGGATGCGAGTTGTATATGGCAATGCGACATCATTAATATTTGTCATTTATCCATTGGTGAAAGTGGATGGCATATAATTCACTTTAACTGACACTCCCTGGATCTGCAATATATATATTAGTTATATTCGTCAATGATGACATACAGTAGTCGTGTAAGTTTAAAGCATTTATAAATATTGCAAAATAAAGTTTTTGATCCGACAGCTCGAGTCACCATCGAAGATTGAAAAGGAAAAAACCAAAAAAAAAAGGAACTTAATGTTTAACACTATAACATCGACAAAGAAAATCGTGTAAAGTGATTTGAGTCATCAAATCCTCGATGCATTAACCAAATGAACATTGGCAAACTGGACCAAGTCCAAAGTACTACCAGCACAGATGGACTGTGCCAAGGACCTTATGTTAGACATCTTTCTAGGGTCTGTAGCTGAATCTGCAGATACAAGCGAAGGCAAAGGTAAGTGGTGGTTTCTGGAGAGACACGACCGAGAATGGCAGTTCTTTGGAAGAAATTCTAAGCCGTATCTTTGCAAGTTAAAAATTCCCAGTTGCTGAATTTCGAGAAGAAAAGTTCACTTTTTGGCAATAGTTGTTTGGTCACAGTAGCAGAAATAGAGGCCAATGTTAAAATCATAAATCAGAAAGGTTGGATTTGTGAGATGCCTTTTAATGTAAAGATTTACTATACAGGGAGAGATGGTATTAAAGGATAAGAAATGAGGCCAAAGCTTAAGGTGCTGACTTAGTGAGGGTAATGGTGTGCCAAAGACATCATGCCATTCGCATTGACACTCTAGGAATGGTCTAAGGCGCAAAAAGTCCTATGATGGCTATATGGACGTTGCGATAATATAAAGATGCATTCAACTTTAATATTTTATACTGTTGCTTTGATCTTCTGGATCTTTATATTTAAAGATAGTAAAGATTGTATCAACAGATTTTATACGTGTATGAGAAACAAGTGTCAATCTGCAGTTTTAGCTAAGCTTTAACTGTTTAAAAGGGCCAAAGTAGAGGAGGTTTGTATTATACAACTGTTTCCGGCTATTCGCTTGACTCCTTCCACATTTAAACTTGTACAAAATTTTTTACTATTTTGATTTTTAATGAGCCTGCTCCAGCCCTTCAAGTAACTCTTGCACTTACTGCAAGGCCGTGCAAATTTCACAAATTGTACAATGTTGCATTCGCCTCATAAATTTCCTTTGCACCTGGTCCTATGGATGTATGTTCAGGCCTTGGGTTTAAACCTTGGATTTGACTTTGTTTTTCAGAATAGCATTTCTTCTTTTAAAAAAATAATTGAGAAAGCGATCGACAAAGAGTAGAAAGTCAGAACATAATTTTTTCAGTGTAACTAGTAAATTATTAACAATTGCACCACTGAATCTTCCTATTGGGTTTTGTTATGTGTCACATAGGAGAAAGTCATTTTAAATGAAAAACATTTCACGACAGAAGGAAGTTGATAAGAATAGAATATTTAGACAAGCTATTTAATATTCTAGCATAAGTATATTTAATGAATTATCGTGGTTTCTTATAATTGTTTTTCACTGAAATTACATTGACTCAATGAGAAATATGTAAAACAGAATATTTTAAGATGTGTGAAGATCTAAATAATGTTCAATTTATATTTCGATTGTGTTTACGTAGCTTGTAGTACTTTATTTGTATTTTAAACAAGATTAGGATACGAATTTGTTTGACTTGTTAATTCTTTCGATTCTCATCCATTCTTGGTAAAATTGACAAATGAGATTTTCTAAATGTTCATTGGGATAACGAACGACGACGGGAAAATAAATTTGTCTATTCACACCATGTAAAATTACACTGTTTAACGAGGGAAGTTTATTGGGAAAAAAAATCAATTTAAGCACTTAATTTGATCTCACGTAGTTTCAAAGTTAGAACTCAAGTTCTATTTTGATACCAGCAATGAATTTTTAACCAGAATCATTGCTATTTAATCTTATAATATTTGTATATTAAACCTGGAATATATAATAATTGAGCTAATGGCAAAGACAGAGATAAATAGTTTATTTCCACTCATCCAATTCCATGCTGTGAATACAAATTAGTTTTTAAATTTACATGCGTAATACTGATTATAAAATCAGTTCTTCATTTCCGACAATTACATTTTTCTTATGCTAATTTCTTACGTTTAACTTTCCAATAGCTATTTTAAAGATGACAAAAATAACTCGAATTGTAAAGCTAATATTATAATACATTTTATAAATCCTACGAGTTAATAATGCATTTTCAATGCTAAAATACTTATAATAATTCAGTCGACCTACATTTGCCCCGAAAAATATTAAAAATAATGTTAATAATAGAAATTTTAAGCACCTGCCAGATTTTAATATAAGCCTACGAGCGGGATGAATGTAGAGAGGAAGGTGGTACTTGAGCTTAGCTAAAAATTCATTTCAGTAAAAAGCTTTTTACAAAAAAAGAGAGGATGGGGACTAAAGATTTTTTTGCAGGTGGAGTTTTTCCTAACCTACGGGTTTGTTGTGCATCTGCTATAGTTAAGTACATTCTCAACCCTATAGCAAAAAAACGAACAAAAGCCACTATCAAGACCCAATTTCAAGTTTTATATTTTTTATTTATTTATTTTTTTTAAATAAGAAAATAAGTTTAATATGTAAATACAAAAAAGAATGTATTTTATAATAATTTTAAAATTCAAAATTTTTTTACGATTTTACTTTTCGTTTATTTTATTTTTTTTTTCTTACTTTTTGATGCATGAAAATTGCATAAACGAATCGAAATTTTTCTTTTTCTTCTTTAGACAAATAACTGGATTGGGTTTTGGATACACAGTTAATTCCGTAGTAGGTTTATACCCTCGAGATTTTAGCCGAATTAATTATTCAAAAACCCTTTAATTCCGTTTCGCCTGAAAAAAAGGGCACAGCAGTTCGTCTTTGTCCACTCTGTTGATCTGTCCAGAGACATTTGTGTTAATGTACTAAGGGAGCTGTTATAGAATGGTTAAAAAGGGGAACGTGACACACAGTTAATTCGACAAGAATAGCTTTAATGGAAGAGTGATGTCCAATTCAACTTCTTTTTGTTTAGTAACAATGGAGCAAAATTCTAGTTTGTTTGTGTTGCGAGTCGATAAATTTAAAAAATACACCTTTTCAGATCCAATAGTCTTTAATATAATAAACTTATTATTATATAATTTTTAAGGATGCGGGTCGTATTTAATTAATGCAGAAAAAAATATTTACACAGTTATAAAGGAACCAAAAAAGAATAAAAATTGCAGATGCAAAGTTTAATTAGTAAGAAGGAAACTAACGCAAACATTAAAAACCTAATTTAAAAAACAAAATGGCCGGTTATTTACAAAACCTTACCCTTCCATTGATTCGTTTTACACCCCTAATATGAAGTAGAGTTTGCGCATTTTGGCTGCAGGGACTAACTAATGAGCAAAAGGATCCTCAATACATGGACTCATCCCAGAGGGTCTTGCAGCAATCACTTGATGATGCACTGTCACTAACAATTGTTGTCACATGTTCTGAAAATGTCAATGAATTTTTAGAGGACTTAGTTTGTGTTTTCTGATACTTTTCTAATAATATATTAATGTCAAATGAGCGGTGATGGATGCGTTCATCTCGTTTCATTCAGGTGTGCATTGTGTGACAACTTGATACTCTCGTTGGACATGAATGACTGTACAGGATGTGTCTTGACCATTCTCATGTTTGGCTCGAGGCTGTAAAGAAAATGTTATGAATAAATACAGGAATATTAATAAGTTTATTAGGAAGGGGTCAGTTTTGAACCTGTTTTCTCAGGGGAGTTTTCGCTGTTTGTACAAGCGAAGGCCTTTCACCGTGCGCCAACGTTGATCATCTTTTATGCATTGCCCCGAGCACAACGAGGGTTTTTATAAAAGTTGGTAAAAGGAAAAAATTAAAACAGAACTGCTTGTTAATATTTATAATAATGAAAATTTGATTAACAGCTGCTTTAATTGCATATTTATAAATGAATGATATTGGTTTAATAATCGTTTTGAATGAAAATAAAAGAATTTTTTTTAAAGAATATTTTCCTTTTGGTTATTCTTCGACAGCTGTTGCAGAGGTTATGAAAAGAAACTACGAGAGCAACATCATTAGGGATCAACCTGCAACGTGTTGTCATTGTGGCTTAAGAAGCAATTGCAAGATTTTACACGAATGATATTGTAGGTCGATACCTAAAATGGATATTCACTGGAAAGCCGTTAGCTACGATTTGAAAAGTTAATGAGTAATTTTTTTGAATATTTATACATTTTTATGCTGTGTTTGGAGATATATTTTGTAGAAGGAAATATTTTGTCTGCATTACGTATTAAAGATTGAACAAAGAATATTTTATGTTTTGCAAGTTATGAGAAACCATTTTTGAATGTAATAAGTTATTAATGTCTCTGCGGAATAGAACAAAGAAATGCATTTTGTAAGTCAGTGTAAAAGAAATGAAAAAAAATGTTTAGAATAATATAAAGGTTTGTGAGGGAGTAAGAAAAATAAACAATATTAGAATTCTGTTAATATTTGGTGTTTTTGAAGTATTAGTTTACTCATGAATAATTTTTCAAGTTTTAAGCTTTGAAAATAAATAAGAAATTTTTCTTTTCCTATTTTGTGTATATGTACACAAGTGAGTTTTGTGTATCTCGTAATTTATGGGGAAATGTAGTCTTTGGGTGTAAAGCTGTTCATTAATTTAATTTAACAAGAAAAGGTCATCTAATTCAACCTTACTCTAATAAAATAGTGTTGGGGGATCATTTTTCTAGTTAATATCAAAACTAAATATAAAAGATTTTTTTTTTTTAATTTTTTTAAATTTAAATTTATTTTTAATTTATTTTTTCTTTACTTAACAACTCAGTATTAAGTGAAATGAAGTGAGAATTTTTCATCAATCACAGCAGTTTAAAAGATTTTTGGATTAATTTTTCAGGTTCTACTAAAGTTTATATTACACACAAATGCAAAAAAAAAATTTTTTTTTTAAATTTTTTTTTAACACACAAGTAATTAATCAAACGTCGAGTATCAATTAAAAAAAAGAGTAAAATCCTGACGAAAAAATGTCAACAGATTAATGCAGAAAAATACGATATGAAAACAACAGTTCACAACTTTAAAAAAAAAAAATAAAAGAAAAAAAAATTCATATTTTTTAAAAAAATAAAAAAAATATTTACATGGAGAAAAAAAAGGAAACCAATTTCCATAAGAATTAAACTTGAGAACCATCGAGTAGAAATTTTTTTTTCTCAATTTCTAAATTTATATGAGAACCTGTCAGTGCGAAAAAGGAGAAAAACACATTGTGGAATGTAAAAAAAATATTGACACTTACTTTTCAATATTATAAAATAAAAAGAAAAAAAATTTTAATTTTTACTTGAGAAATAAATTGACGAAAGTATTTTCCATTAAAAGCAAACAAAAAATCGATTGCATTGTATAATAATAAATAATAAAATATTTTATTATAATATTACTTATACATTCAGGATAACAAAATATTTTCTAGTTCCTCAATTGAATTTCGAGGCTCAAAAATACATCAAACTCAGTGCATTAAGAATTCATTGATATCAACTGAATATTTACTCAGAATTATTAGTCATTTTGCGTCATTATTAATGCATAAAGATACAAACATAACGAGAAATTAATACATTAATTAAATATATTTCACATTTCCCATATTCTTTCAATTTTCTGGCTCTGATGGAATCTATTAATAATTTGTAAAGGTTTTAGACAAGTGGGTTAACAGGTTTACAAGCTGAAAAACATTTTATGGATAGAAAGATAAATGATTGATAGGAGCATCAAATCATAAGTGGGAATATTTTTATAGTGGATAAATGTAGCAGAAAATCAAATACGACGTGCTTTGCTATACAAGTTGGCGATACTCATCGAGAATGTGAAAGAAGCTCTCGGTTTTTAATAGCAAACTTTTTTTAAATTCTTTTAACTAATTTTTAATCGCAGAATATAAAATATGTTATTACAAGAATCAACGGGCCGAGAAATTGTGAAATTAAAAAATAAAAAATAAAATTGATTTACGCGTAATTTATAATAGCTATGCCTCTCGTAAATGCCTTTCTTTTAATTGCAGGTATGAATCTTTTTTCTGCACAGACCATGAGACAAGCAAGGGGAACTAATTTGTACCGTAGAACGTACCTTTCTCGTTATTTCAGGACATGAGTTAAAAAAAAAAACGAGAAAAAAAATTTTCTTTTAAAATTTTTTTTTGAAAAAAAATTTAAAAAAAATTGTGGCGTTTTCAGTTAGAATTTATTTCCGAATTTTTTTCTTAAATTTTTTTTTTTAAATTTTGAATGAATTAATTTTTTTTTTTTCAAAAAGTAATTAAACATTAATAGCAGAATAAATGTATTTTTATTGTTTCTCAGGCGCAACAAGTTTTTGAATAATATAATAATAATAAAAGAAAACTTGTAACACTCGCTATTAAAAAGTGCGATAAAAGTTGATAGATAACAATTTGACTTGTTTATGTTTTAAAACTCACACGTGACCCTGAAGAGAGAGGGAGATTAGGGACAGGCGTAATCTCCTCATCAAATTGGCATAAACTAAAAAGCGTATGTGCGTTAAAGAGAATAACAACTCAATAAGGAACAAATTATTACCGCAAGGCGGATAACATGGCACTAAGTACATCATAAAATGCTAATAAATTATCAATACAATTTTTTTTTTTTCAAACCAACAAAAAATGAATGAAATTCCCTTTTAAAAAAAAAATTCTTTATTTATCTTTAAGAAATGCAAAACAAACATTCAACAAGCCTACTTTCGTCTTATTTAAAATTCTTATTATTATTACCATTAAAGAAGCATCATTTGAATGTAAAATTTTATTTAAAATTACGATTACCGTATAAAATTTAACCTTTCATCATGAAAACCTTTGCCCCGCAGTGCGAGTTTGAAGACCCCGCAGATTGGTTTATTATTAAATTTGAATAAATTTTTACAACGTATCCAAGCAACCAAGTTTTTTTAATCCCAAATTTATGGAATCGATAATTTTAAAACTTTGTAGGTTAGAAAAAAAAAATTGTTTTGTTTACTTTTATTTTAACGTGTCTTTAAACATTTTTTTATTTTTTAATTTATTGATTTCGTCAACAATAATTTAATCAAAACATAACTGTTCTGATTTCAGACTTGTGTTGCCATAGAGATTACCCCGTTTGTCTCTCGTCTTGTTTTCGAAGCTCACCAAGTCGTAAACACACCTGAATATTTCATTCTGTGGATTATTTGCAGTCATAAATAAGAAAAAAGCATCACCCGTTCGAATCTTCATCACAAACAAAATATATTTCTTGGTTATTTAATAACTACGAGTATTTATTACATTCATAACCTAAAAAGACTTTTTGATAGATGAAAATCGTGTATTTCAAATTCAATAATTTCCATTCTTTCTCACATAGAAAATAATTTAAAGCAATTTAGCAACTTCTTGAAAATTGTGTTGCTTAGCTTTTATTAATTACTCTAATCCATAATTAATTTTTAAATAAACTTTTAAGAGGATGGAAGCGTTTAATCATTTGTTTAAATAATTAGGGTATTTGATGTAAACATTTTGATAATTTATTATTCGACAATTTAAATTCAATTAATCTGATGCTGGGATCTTTGACTGATCACTTAAAAGACAATTGAAATGGAGATTACAGGTTAGAATACGTCGGCTTTAAAACCTTATCATTTTTGTTAGGGGGGTTTCTCTTGCAGTGAGATAAGGGGCAGTGGAGGACTTTGAAACAGGAATGAAGACATGGACTCAGATTACTATGCGACCTCTTGGGATTCTTTTCCTCTTTAACACTTTTTTGCTTGCCTTTTCAACTGATGAATCAAGGCGCCTTTGCCGGAAATGTGGCCAGGAGTAACATTCAACAAAAATGAATTCGTTTTTCTATGGCTCCGTGTTGGGTCGAGTTACGAGACTTTTGTTTCTCGATATGTACAGTGCATAAAAAAAAATTCGGTCTGAGATTAAATTAAAAAGTGTATTATTTTACCTTAATAATAACATGGAAAAGAACCGAAGGGAATTAAGTATGAAAAAAAAAAAGCTGAAATGAAATTAAAGGAAAGCAACTTTAAAGAAAACCAATCGTTATGTTAATGTGCAATAAAAAAATAAAGAGTTAATATTAAATATTTATTAAAGAATTTTCAGTAATTATATATAAGTTAATATGTTACGAGTTCCTGTTTTCAATAAACGTTAAAAATTTAAGTGTTTTGTACAATTTTTAAAGGATTTTAGAAATAAAATATAAAAAAAAAATTCCATTTGTTACTCATAAATTATGCAAAATGTAAAAATAAACTTATTTAAGATTCTTACAAACGAAATTAAATTTTATTACAATTCAGTTGTGACCTCAACGTGATTCATTAACATTTTTCACTACGAAATGTCGCAGTTAATAATAACAAATAGTTAAAATAAAGTTTATCACTTTAATTACAACATTTTTTTCTGAATTGTTTGTTTTTTTTATTTCGTAGAAAAAAGTGAAATGACCTTAAAACGATTACTAGATGTTAATTACGATTACTAGAAGTTAATTAAGGAAATTATAAGAATTAGATATATAAGGAAAACAAATAATTGTGTATATTCACTGAACCTTTTAATTTTATTATTATACAGAATTTACGAACGAAAACAACAATTTTTTCTGCGAAAAAACTGATTTCTTTTTATTTTTATTGTATTTTCTTGGCAATAAAACCTCTATAAACGATAACCTTTTGAAAAAAAGAGAATATTTTTTTTTATCTTATTTATTTAACATTTCTTTCGTTTGATTACCTTTTATGTCTACTTTAAATATCAACTCATACAACTTCGACCATAAAATATTTTTAACTTTAAAATCGCAATTCAAAGAAATTAAAATAAAAACGAAATAAAAAATTGATATTAAAAGCTGAAATCATTTTACAAATTTCTACATTAAAAAAAAACCATTTGTTCGCACCATATTGTAATTTTAGCAGACTTAATTCTCAATTAATTAAATCACAAGTACAAACATAATTAATGACAGGCCATGACAAACTAAAAAACACATTCTAAGAGTTTGAAAAGAAATTGGCAGGTGGCACACAAAAGAAAAGTTGGAGAAATGAAATGGAAAAATAAATTTTTAACGTGAAAAAAAAAATATTTTCTATTATTTTTATTTATTTATTATATCTTTAAGTTGAGATAAAAGTATAAGTTTAAATTAGTTTTATTATTACGTTTGTCATTTTCTCTGTTCGAAATAACGTTTGTGTTATAAATTTGATACAATTAGTTTTGCTAGAGTAAATTGTGTACAGAGATTTTCTATTTCTTCTTTTTCCGCTTTCTATTTGATTTGTTGTGGAAGCAGCAGAGAAGAATTTTGTTGATATTGATCCTTGGGATTACAAATTTCTTCTTTTTAATATTCACTTCAGGTTTTGAAAAGCCAACAGAGCATTTATCATTTTTATTTATACAAATATTCCTACAACACCTGATTTAACAAACCAAGAAAATAAGTTCAGCTTAGGATATAAGGTAATTTCAATTTTACTTCCACCTGTGCATTCCTAACAATAATAATTCATCACATAAACAAAACTCAACAATTCAATGTTACTTTAAAATTCAAAATTTAATTTTTTAACTCACTTTAATTGTATTATTTTATTACATATCACACCTTCCTGTGAAATTTGTAATGTTAAACCCGAGTTTCATGTATCTGCATCCTTCTGTGACTCATGGCATTAACACGAGAAGTTTCATGTAAAAATGTGAAATCTTTAATTTCATTCATTTCCTCCAAAGCTTTTTTTAAAAATCATTTAAATCTTATTTCTAGATCAAATTCATCATACTGATACTGATTTATGTACTTTAAGTGAGTCACAGTTTATCAATAAATTAGTCATTAATTTATACAGTAATAGCAAACTATAATTAATAGATTATGACTTTATTGAACCAATATTTAAAGATTATTTTTATATATTAAAAAAAATTATTATCTTAATAATGTTAATGGTTTTTATCTTTAGTTGTGATCAGTTTATAAAATTTCCTCGAAATCGATTTGTTAATATAGAATAATATCACTTTTCAATCCATCAAACAAAACTTTTAATTAAAATACACGATTTTTATTACGAATAATGCAATTAATTACATTGCAGGTATAATTTAGTCGATTTAAATCTAGTGGCAAAAAATAATGAGAATTCACACCCCGTTTGAGATTAGATTATTTCCATAAACGACCGCCAGGGATGTGGAAACCCCGCCCATTGAATGACGTCATCAGTTCTCATTCCCTCGGCATCGGTTTGCCATTAGTTGGAGCTCGGATAGCCGAGGTGCCGGGTTGACAGAGCGATTTTTGGACATTTTCCCGTAGAAAATCGCAGTTTTTCGACTTTACGACCGATGTTTGGTGCTGGACAGAATCGGTTGAGGTTTATACTTTTATACTTTGCTCCCTTCACGTGTTTAGACGCCTTCTTCGGGATTTTAGCGCTAACTGTACGAGAGTAATGGCCGGCGTCGCGTTTTAGTTGAGATTGTCAATTTTTTTCCCATTTTTCAATCTAACGTGGTGTTTTCGCCGTTTTCTAGTGGATTATTCAACAGTGTATTTTTATTAACCACTCTTTTTTTCTATGACGATTAATTGGTAAGAAATTTACGGCCATTTAAGACTCCACTTCAACCCGTGATGAGATTGGGCGAAAATTTACTAGAAAAAGCGATTTTGTTCGCAAGAACTGATCATTTCGTCATCGATTTTATCAATTTTCTTCGATTCGGCTTCGAATCGACCACCGAAAGTCTTCAAACTCCGATTCACATCGAACCAGGTAAGAAATATTTAAAAAAAAATTTTTTTTTTCAAGTAAATTGATTATTGCTTTACCTGTTTACCGATATTCTCGTTTGGCGATCAAATTGTGCCGTTATTCAATTCGAATTGATTTTTGAGGATGTTTTTTGGGAGTATTTTAGGGGAGAAATAAGAGCGAATCGTATTTAGTTGGGAGGATTTTCTGTTTTCGGCTCGTCCTTTTCCTCGCTTTTAGTAAAAATATGGCCGACGCCAACTCTCTTCACAGGGTCTCGGTTAAAACAAAACCGAGGATAAATTTTCGATCTCGATTCGTACCTTGTGTCTTCGGGAAAATTTTCATAAGCTAAAAAACAGTATTCGGGAATGGAATTTAAATCGGAATTTTATTTTTTGTTTTGTTTCAAATTCAATTACATTTTTATCGATTCTCACATCTCTGTCATTGTTATTTTTGGGGGATGGATTAAAGGCTTATAGCCTATTGGGGAATCATTATTAAAAAAAAAATATTTTAAACAAATATAAAATTTATAAAATTTATTTAAAAAAGGCTTATATTTTTCATCATTGTTTTCTTTCAATGTAGATTTCTTATCCCTAATTTAATTCTAATGAAAAAACGTAACAATTTAAATACAACCTTAAACCACATAAAGATTGAGGAAAGCTGAAGTAAAAAGAGAAAAACTGCCATAAAACGAGGCACTTTTACTCCATTAGGCTTAAGACCAGGCCTAAATCATATTCCCCACCTTCTATTCGATTTTTCTACTCCCAACTACAACAACACAGGTAGTAAAAAGAAATTTTTTCTTCTAATTTGAGACCAGCTGCAATTCTAGGAAACTTTTTCAACAACCCATTAGCATTTCCCTTCATTTATATTAAAAACTAACAGTATTTGTAAATATTATTAAAAAATAAATACAATTGTAAATTATAATTTATTACTCATCAACAGGAAAAAACATGTTTGACAAAAACATTTGTATTGCATTGAATGAAAAACCCAGTTCTTAGGTGATGACCTACAGCTAGGGTCTGCTGAAGAATCAGGTTGCTGCGAGGGCCCTTTGCAAGTCCCTGACTGGAGACACGCCCACCGAGGACTCATGAATCAGTCAGAGGGCCAAAAGGAGACCCATTCCACCCTCTGGGGGATCCAGTACAAATGGAAAAATGTATAAATTTACTATGGTCTCACATGATTCTTAAAATAGATGCTTCAAATGGTGAATAAAATCTATCATTACTGTTCAATGAAATACTCCTCTTGAGAAAAGCTATTGTTGAATACCCTTTTGTCGCTATTTAATTGTTTTGGTGCTATTTTAGACTTTTCCATTGATGTTAGGATTTAAGAAAAAAATGTTAATAGTGTTTGGGTAGACTGAGGATGTTATTTTAAGATGGGGTAAGGAACTGTGGAGTGTGAGAAATGATGAAAATAATTTTTGAAATTGATTGGGGTTTTGTATTTTGGTTTTTTTTGATTATTGGGTGTGGTTGGATTGTGAAAAATCTAATTCCACTTTTCTTGTGTTTCGTAAATGTAGGGTTAGGGCTTGGTTGAACGAGGATATAATATTTGTAATGGTTTTAGGGCTGTGGATTTATTTGATTTGTTGTTTTTTTTTTTTTTTTTTTTTTTTTTTTTTTTTTTTTTTTTTTTTTTTTTTTTTTTTTTTTGGAATTGGCTTTGTAGTGAATGAACTCGAGATTTTGAAGGGGGATAAGTGCTTTGGCTATTTTCTTTAAAAGTCCACTGAGTGTTATCTAGTAAGTAAACACTAAGATTATTTTGATAATAAATATAAAGAATTTAGATCATAAATTAAGTGAATGATGGTACATAGGGTAACTATACAAACATTTGCAGTCAAATTGGATACTTCCTGTCACGTGATTCTTTTGTACTGTATCAAAAGACCCTTCTACAATGCACCGTAACTGCTAAAGAAATTTCCAAACCCATTAAAAGTATTTAAAATTTTAACACTTTGAAAAATTGTGGATTTTTTCTTTTGATTTTTAAATTTTTTTTTATTGTGAAATATTTTTCTATTTCCTTGAGTATTAACCAATTGAAGACAAAAGCTGGCGAGTGGTGTATGACATACGAGTAGCCATTTTTCTTGATTGGTTGAAGGTAGTAAGATGGTGGCAGCTGTATGTTGGCTGCAAATCTTTTCGCTACCGAATACTGAGTCTGAGCGAGACCAGATGTGTCACTATGTCTCTTACTTTTTGCTTATCGCTCTTGATAATTTATCACTCGACCGCTAACTCACTACACATTCCTTTCCTCGAGATTTTATTCTTAAATATTTTTATTTTTTCAATTTTAAATATTTTTTTTGTTTAAAAAAAAAATTCTTTTGAGGCATTTGACCACGCAATAAATTGGAATAGAATTTTTTTCTTAAAAATGTTAAAATGTATTTTATGGTTGAGTCTGGTGTTGAATTTTGTTAAAAAGAAGTTAAAAAAAAAAGTCAAACGAGTTATTTCTGTTGAATTGTGTCCAATGCATCAAACACTTTTATCTTATCTGAGCAGACAGACAAATTTGGAATGCCACAGTAACTCATAGACTCGTATTGTTTGAAATGTCTTAAGCTCTTATTGCTGAGTAGATAAAAGCGAATGTTATCTACAAATTACTCACCAATCGAAGAATAAAAATAGAAATTACAAACACTTTAGGAATTTGATAAGAAAAGTGAGAATTTTATTTTTTATTTTCTATTAAAATTTAAAAAAAAAAATTTTTTGGGATTAGATAAAAGTTGATTACATTTAAAACATGAACTCACGGTTCAAACGTGTGTCCTGTTGACTCACTTGTAAGGAAAAGGAAACTTTGTGGTGCCTTATCATTCCCTGCAAACGGGCCTGCATCTACTCAAATCCAAGGCAAATTTTTTTTTTAAAATTTTATTTTCTTAATATGATAACATACAGTTGCTTATAACTCAAATGTCACGAGATATGAGTGATTTAAGCGGAAATTCAGATTTTTTTTTTAAATATCAAATAAAATATCAAATAAAATAAATGCAGCCTTGTTACGGTCTAATAATTCGAGATTTTATTTGCTGCGTAAATATGTGGGATTAAATTAAAATTTACCTTTTAAAAACACAAAAATTCTCATGACTAACCACCTGCATTTTAACGGGTTAAACTAATGTCAAGGATGCATCGGCGCACCTGTTAAAAAGTAAAAGTCAATAGAGGTTTGGTTAATATTCAATGGGTGATTGCACTATGAGCAAAAAAAAAAAGTTTAAAAAATAATTAAAAAAATTGACAAATGGATTCATATACATTCACCTGTTGTTGAAATAATAAATTAACTGTGAGCAAACCACTTCCTTAATTTTTTTTTTAAAGTTATTTTCTTTCGAGGTTTGAGTTATGAGTATATATTCGTTGTTGTGTGTCTGCGGGGTCGGTAAATCATATTTTTGTTGAGAGTCCACTCCTAGAGAATGGATGCTATGTTTGGAATGCACACTCCACATGATGAAGATGGACACGACGTATTGCGCTTATATTCTCGTTTAACTGCCTCCACAAATCGTCTTCAAACAAACGTTTTTCTTTACTCGTTCTTTCTCGTGAAAAATGCAAAAATGCGCGATTAAAAATCAATTTAAGCATATTTCATGCTTTTTCCTCTACTTTATGTGGATATTTGGTGACAAAAGAAGCGAGTAAATTCTCACCAAGGTTCTTATAGTTGAAGACAATGGTTTTCTAATGATTATTCATGTTCACACTCCATTTGCTTTCCGTCTCTTTTGCTATGGAAACTTGGGATTTTGCCATCGAGTTGTCTTCATTACTCGCCTGATAAAAGTTGAGTATGGAAAAAGTGAAGGGGGAAATTGCAATGAGTCTTGTAGTTTTGATAGGTTTTTGTACGTACCATAATTTGCAAAAGATGTTTTTTTTCTCTCTTAACATCTGCTCTTTCTTTTATTTCCATTTTTTTCTTATTTCATAGAAAGGTTATTTCCAAACTTGGTTATTTGTGTGTTTGCGTGTGAAGAGTTTTTTTCAGTTGTAGATGCAATTGCACCGAAGGCATAAGAAAAGAGTTGGTAAAGGATGATTTGATGTATTTTAGAGATAAATTTGATGAAAAATTGAGTACTAAGTTGAATAGGCCATTGAAAAATGTGTTGAAATGTAATGCAATGTAGTAAAATTGGTTTGAGAGAAGGAATATATATATATAAAAGTTGGGTGAAAAATTTAGTGTGCAAAGAAAATGTGTGAGAAAACCAATTGAGGTGAAAAGAGGATATAAAAATTTCTTTTTTTAAAAAAAAAATTTTTTTTATTTCGTTTTTATATGGAAGAAACTTGTTTTTGAAGAGGAGGTATGGTCCATTGTGTATGGGGATGTGTTTATTCTTATGTCCTTGCTAAAACTTAATGAGTTGAATAGTGAGTCTCACACTGTCCTGTCAATTAGTGTTATGAGAAGTGTGGAGTTTTTGAGAATTTGTTGAAGTCAGTAGAAGGTGGTCTCTTTTTACTTTTCTTCTAAGCCTTTTTTTTTGTTGAAATGCTAAAAAGTTGCTGCTCTGCATTTACATACTAATAAGTGGCTAGGAATTGCTGTTTCTCAAGAGATGGTTCATGAATTTTTAACATTTTTTTTCTCTTTTCTTTTAAATTTTTTTTTTTTGTTTTTTAAGTATGTTGAGAGAGACTTGTGTTTACAGGTTTTCTGTTTCAAAGTTATTTCTTTGTGTAATAAAAAAAAATGGGAAATTTTTAACAAAAAATTTTTTAAAAATTTATTGTACTTACAATGACAACTAATTAGTTAAATGAGGAATAATTGGAATTGGTATTTTAAAAAAAAATGTATTTCAAGGTTTAATGAGAACTTATAACTAAAAATAAAAAATTTGTGTGGGTTTTTCAATTACACATTATACAACAAGGACATTGTTTTTATTATCATTATTATTTACACACATAAATATGAAAAATTCCATAGGAAAGTGTGGAATTCCTTTGTTCATACCCACACACACATTTCAAAACTTAACTATTGAACCAAGGCGAAAAAAACCGGACCCTCAAAACACAACCCCAATGGCATTAAGAAAAAAAAAATTAACAAATGATTTCAGTAGCAAAAAGAAATAGCAGAAAAGTCATAATATATCATGGCTAAGTTGTTAATGGAGTTGAGGTAGAAGAAAAAAAAATAAGATGGTGGGGAGGTGTAGGGAGTGAAATAATGAAAATGACTGAAAGATGGGTTTGTAAATGAGCCATTTGCAAGTCTAGAGGGCGTGGTGGAAGGTGTTTAATTCTCGAGAAAAACACGAGCGGACATGTTTATGAAACTCGCATAAGTTTTTCTACGCATTTCGAACAGGTAACTGTAATGGCGCCACAGTTTTCCAACTGCGTCTCGCGGCATAAATCGGAGATAGGAGTGCGGGGAGAGAATAGAAAATGGTAAATACATTAGCACTTTTGTTTTCCCAGACACGTAAATGAGTCTACAAGTGTCATTAAAACATACAGATATTCGCATAAGCGCCGTAAGATGCCCATTAAATGACGTAAGGGCATAACCCTTTAACGAATAAGGCACTTTGTGACCTTATCTAAACGCATAATTTCTAGGCAAACAACCCTCGTTTTAAATGTTCCGCTAAATAAATATAAATTTAAATATACTTTATTAACGGATGGCGACAATTTATTCCACCTAAACCAAGTGGAGTGTAGAAATATATTTTTTTTAAATATCTCAGTTTATGCATCCAAAATGGCCGACCAAATATTTTTAATAATCGAAATTTGAATATGTCCGCGAGGAGAATAATGGTTAACACATGCTTTATTGGCACATGTTTATGGCGTGTGGCATGATGGGAGTGATGAGAGGTTATTGTACTAAGAGAGTAGCAGCTGTGATCCAGGAGCTGCTTGAGGTGTTTGTGCATTAGTTGCTCCAGTTTGCCGTGTGTAATTGGTGGAGTTGTGCTGAATCAGGTACAATAAGCCTTAAAGCGGAGAGGAGAAGAATGTGGATTTAATTATGCAAATGAGGGACTGATAATGTGGCAAATTTGTATTAGTTAAGTCGAATGAAAAAAATGAATGGGTGGTGAAAAATGTATTTGTGGACAATGGTAGCGGATAAATATCCTGTTGAAAGTGGGTGACCCGATTGATTTTTTATAGATGGCTTATTTGCCTACTCTTGTGATGCATCAAGGTCCATTATCTTATCTGATTTTTAGTTTTTAATTATATTCAATTCAGCCTTGTAACGGATTATCGCCGCCATTTTTGGTGGTTTGGTTCTTAAATTGGGTGAGGAAAAATTATTTTAAGTTTTTTTTTTAAATAAAACTAATTTTCTAATTACGAAAGTTTTCCTTGGGAAAGATTGGTTTTTGTTGATTTCGGGTCAAGATCCGGATACTTAATTTATATCCTAATGGGATTTAGTCCGTTTGTTTTTCTTGCCAAATTTCGGATCTTTTTATCTTTAAATTTTTTTTGGGTTATTGATTATGTTAGGGGTATATCCCTTATGTTGTCTTATTTCGACCTTGTTCAAAGTATTGTTCCTTTGAACCAATTACACGATGAATTCTGGGATTCAGGTTAATACTGTTCGGCCTTGTGAGAACGTTGAGGTTCCTGTGATATTACGTGAAAACTTATCACGTGAAAGGACGTTCGTAATTGCTTTTAGCTGCGTTAGAAGGGAAAAAAAAATTTTTTATTTGTCTTTTATTCGTTCAAACTGCTTTACCAAAGTAGTGGATGAAGGAGGAAAATATGGTGAGTTTTTAACATTTTAAATAATTTTACATTTGAAAAAAAATTTTTTTAAAATAATTTTTCGAATTTCTATTTTCTATTTTTATTTACAAAAAAACGGGAAACTCAATTTTGAATAATAATAATAATAAATTCAACTTTTATTCGAGTTGGCAAATTCCATTCTGTTGACGCATAAATTTAAAGCGAATGTTCTTTATTGGTCTTTTCACATGTCCACTACTCATCTCTCAAAACCACATTTTTACCACACATTCCCATACATTAACATTATCGTAGTTGTACAATTTTATACTTCCGCCCGTAAAAAAAATTGATTAAAAGGCGTAACTTGAAACGCACAAGATTAATCCTGAACTTACAAATGCATTTTCCCTTAAAAGGAATTAAGTAATAAAAATATTTGTCACTCACTTATCGATTCGAGTTGCAGTAAAACCCCTTAAGTAGAAACACAAGGTTTGTTTTTTCAAATAAGAATCGACCTTTATCATTTATAAATTGAAAACGGATCCAGGTAGGCACACAAAACACTGTATTGGCGCCCATCTAATGACGTTAAACCTTTAAAGGAAACACTTCCTTCGAGCCAAGGCTTCTAAACAAGCAAAAAAATAAACAACACGAAAACCTTAAGATCAATAAACAAAAAGGGACAAGTTAAGATCGAAAACAGACAGTATTTATTTATATTTGATTATTTCATAAAATAATGAATCACAAGATGACTTTTTTATTCTTGAAAAAAAAAAGAAGAAAAAAATGCAATTGATTGGACGGAAAAGGGAGGATCGTTAAAGGTGACCGCGGAGCAATTTGAAACGAGAGGAGAAAACGGTTGTGAGGAGGAGAAAAACAGCAGTGAAAAGAGGTTGATAATAGGAAACGGGCCTTCTCTCGATAACCTACAACATGTCGTCCCCACAGGTGGCCATCTTGGCTAAGGGTTTACCCGCGGTCGCCAGGTGTGAGTCGAATACTTTTGGCGAATAACAGAAGGGGTGCGAAGTTGTCTGTTGGTGGACCCTCTCAACTGGAAATGGTGTCTTCCCTCGAGCAATCAATGGCAAGGGTCTGAGGCCTCCAAATTTCGATTGCTTCTAACACTTGCCAGACCCTGTTCTCGAGGGCCTTTCATTTCTTATATACAAAAACTTAAATATTTTTAATTTCACTTTTTTATTCTCTGCGTGGAAAATGTGTAATTATTTTTTACATTTTTCAGTCCCGAGTGTTAATAATGATACAGATTTTAAGGTGTGGCTTTATTAAGGGCCCGGCAGCGATAGAAGGAAAACAATGGTTATTTTTGCTCATCATTTTTAAAAAATTGAGTTTTTTTTTTAATTGTTAATTTTCAATGTCGCAATTGAATGAATCTTGTTCTAATTATACGGAAAACTCGTTCGGTGTTTACTTTTTTATTTTTTATTATTTTTTTTTTTAAAGAATCAAATTGGAAGTGCATTGATCCGTGAAATATTATTTTCAATTCCCAATCGACTTTTGGAATAAAATAAATCCACTTAGTGGTCGGATGATTGATCCAGTTGCATTATGGGAGTGTGAACCCGCCCCAAAAAACGTCCAATAATATCGATTGATCGTAGATGAGATTAGAGATCGCTACGGAAAACAGTGGCAGCTGAAATATACACCGCACCTGTTCGCACCATTTTCTACATGCTTTTGGGGCAAAATGGCATTTGAATGCAGCTGTCGATCGGAAGTCCGAGACATGTTCCTAATTTCTTTTCGAAATCACTCGAGCAATAACCAATTTTACTCTTTCCAAAGAGCCCGGCAATGAAAAAAATTAAATATTCATTTTTAAAATATTTATTTGGAGATACACCTAATGATGAGTCATGGCACCACCTTAAGGTTCCCCGCAAAAACCGGATGACCTTAACTGCATTTGAAATAAATAAATTTAAAAATTATATTTTTCGCCATGTCATAACCGAATGGGCATTTTATTGAAATGAAATATTTTGTTGGTCAAACATCGAATGGATTTTGGGTGTGGGGGAATTGAAAATTTTTTTTGTTAACTTGACTCGAACGTAACTCGTCTTAATGAGTAGTTATGACCCAGTGCACATTCCTGATGCGAGTTGAAATGTTTTTTCCGACCTTGACAGGCTGTTGGTGCATTCCCCAAGGCATTCTGTTGGGAGAGAAAGAGCCAATCTTTGCCCCTACCACCCTCCTTTTCAATTTAAAAACTGTGATTAGTAAGATTTATGAAATGTCCTGATGGACATTGGATTACTACTGTTCATTTTAGCTATGTGACAGTTTGGAAAAATGGTAGTTGAACTGAAGGATGAATCATTAAAACTTTATTTAATTAATGTAAATAAAAAGAGATAATTGGTGGTGGCAGCTCAACTTTTTTTTGTTGTTTACTCAATAAGTTTTTTTTGGAAAATTATTTTCAAAAAAGATTTTGTGATTCAATTTAAAATTACTTTTATTGGTGGTTAATGGGAGGTTTTTTGATTGATGGATTTGAGATTTTTTTTTTAAAGAGAATTTCTATTTTTTTAAAAGTGATGCTTTTGACACATTTTAACTAATCCTAATTAGAATTGCGAATAAAGTTAATATATAAAGACTTTGGGCCTACTTTGTAATAACCAGACATGGTAAATCACAAGGGCAAGACATTAATGCTGCTTAGGTCTCAGTTAGAGTGGTTAGTGCTAGTGCAGCTGACTTAAGTGCTAACATTTTCTCAAACAAATGGAAAAAAACTCCTATTACATGAAATTACTTAGTTTGGTTAGACCTCTGCATAAAATGGTAATGTTGAATTACTGCTGGTTAGTACTAATGCAACTAATGTTAGTGCAATGCTCCTTATTAATTATTCTTGGATTGTTCTTTTTTTCGCATAAAATGTAAGTGCTACATTAGTGCTGGTTAGTGCTAATGTAAGTGATGTTTTTGCTAGCATTTTTGCAGTCGAAGTGACGGAGAAACAGGTTAAAATGAATTTTATGTTCTAACCTGCTATAAAAACAACATGGGAATCAGCCAAACATGCAATGTTTGGCATGTGCAACTACAATTGTGTGCATAGATAGCATTATTATAGTTTTGGTCTGATAGGTTGCCATTTCACAATAGTATGAAGTGGGCTTAATACTTTACATATTGATTTTCTTCTAATTGACCACTAGCGATAAAAATTATACATCAGTTAACATTAACTAGCACTAACCTTTGACAGAGATGAGTTGGAATTGGCGAATTAAGGTGAATTAATGTAAAATAAAGCGGCGTAAAACGAGTCATTTATGATTTCTAAGATAATTTATAAATAAATGAATTATAATAACTTCTAAATACAATAACTTCAATAGAAATGAAATATTAATTTCGGAATATTCTTGCTATATTATAACTAAAAAAAGAATTAAAACCGAATACATGTGCCATTGCCGAGTCACGTGTTTCAACGAACAACACGTGACTAGACTCGCTTACAACACTGCATTGATTATACATACGATTTAATAAATTACACGTTAATAAAAAAAATCTATTAACATAACTTAACCCTAAATATCAAATTATTTATTTCTCGTAAATCAAATAAAAACAATTCTCAGAACCGGTGTTTAGTGCATGGCCATTGTCGTGATTTTGAACTTGACACTTAAAATACTCGAGTGGGATGGAATTTATGGTATAAAGTAATAAAACGAAAAAAATTTAAAATTATTTTAGGTGATGGAGCATTCAAACAGGTGGTCTCCACATGACTTTTTCCCCCCACCATGAAACTAGACCCCGTATGTTATGTTGATGGACCCTGACCTCGCGGCCTCTGTCTCTCTGTGAAAAGTGGCTTCGTTGTATTTCATGCCTTCAACTCCCCCACACCTCGTTTTCCAAAAGTTTGACATGAAAAAAAATTGTTTGGAGGTGCGAAGAATTAAAAATTATAAAGGAAATGTGTTAAATTCAAAAATATTGGCTTTTAAATTTTTTTTATTATTTTTTCCTATGAAATAATTAGGGTATTTTAAGGTTGTGTTAATATGTCTTTTAAAACAATTTGCTTCTATTTATATTCAGACTTAATTTGCTTTAATGTTCTTAATTTTCTCGAATAATTTCGTTTTCTTTCATTTCACCGCACAAATTCAAACGAGTGCAAACCTCAAACAGTGTAAAGAAAAGCCCTTGGAAAAATATTTTTTTTTCTGAAATAATTAATTAATGGTAATGCGTAACAAATGTGCTTCAATTGCTGTTGTCATTTTGATGGTTGTGGATTTGCAAATTTATTATTTATTTTTTAAAAAAATAAAATAAAAAATTATTCACTAATAAATTTAATGGGCTGTGACTTGATTTTTAAAAAAAAATTTAAAAATTCTTTTTTCTTTCGGTTGTCAGATTTCGCATGGCACATTCTTCTTTGCTTTGGGCATTGCAATGAAAGGTCGAAAAAAAGTTGTATTGCTTTTACTATAGCCTTAAGCCAACGGGGTTAGTAGATCTGTACCTTTTTATACATTATCAAACTTGTAACTCAATCAGATAAAAGCATTAAATACTATGAATTGATTTACTATTAAATAATTTTATCTCAGTATTCGTTAGGTGTGGAAGGGTGAATAATATATAAAAAACGAGTGAGTGATTAGCAATTTAAATTCTGCGAAGGAATTTTTAAAGAAAAAAGTCGAAAAAGAATGAGAAAAGCAATAAAGTGAGTGAGAAATGAAAAGGTTTTCAAGTTGGGTTTTTAATTGCAAATTCCAAACATCTTATTCACGTTTAATGATACAATACATTGAACTGAAGATGTATTTATCAATCAAAGAAGCAAGTTTAATATGAAAAGCATTTACATTTACATGTTATTAAAATGTATATTGTTTTTAATTGCTTTTGCTCATTGAGGAGAAATGCGAGTTGATACTATCTGTTGGTTTATGATTTATTCACTCGTTGCTGATAATCCATTTGATTGCATAAAACATTTATTACGTTTAACTCAGTGTTATTCCACTCAATTGTTTTTTTCTTGTGTGTGTGTGTGTATTCCAATTTTCTAGCGGTCAATTTGATTTGTTGGCGGTTTGTGCGCTGCCATTGCGGGTGACATCGAATGCATTTTGATGCGCGTCAATCCATCATTTTGTTGGTGAAGAAAAATTGAGTCATGTTACACTGATGGCATTTCATTCTGTTGAACGTGCTCTGCAACTTACATTATATTTATGGGTTACAGTAAAAATTTTAATAATACGAGAAAATAATAATAAAGAGATTTATATTTATTTTTTTTATTGATATAATTTTTTTTTCTTTTATCTGCAGGTAAGAAAATGTTTTTATTATTTTTTTTTATAAAGAATTTAGAAATGCTCGAAATTTTACTTTATTATTAAAAATTAATTCATCAAATTACAACTTTAAAAATTTGCATAATGAGAGCCCCCACTTTGCCATTACATAGTTAGCCAATCAATTTTCACACGCACCTCAAAGGATTAGTTAATGGTAAGCAGATTAAGCGACATCTGGTTATGTCGTTGAGCAACAATGGTGTTTGCAACACGTGAACGAGGGTTTGTCTCACAAAGGGGTCATCTCGACTCCCTTTTTTTCATTCGTTTAGTCGTCATTAGAACAACAGATGGTGGTTCGCGATACAAACATGGTACCCCGTTACATTTCCGGTTTGGAGGACCAAAGGGATAAATAAATAAAAAATGCTTTTCAAGACCTCGTTTCGACCTTTTTACCAACTCGCGACAGCTGACGAATGTATTTGGGACTTAATTTAAAAGCTTTTCTCTAAAGATGACGTGAATTGAGCTTAATCCTTTGATCTCGTCGTTAAGAATTAGTACCTTTGATCTCGTTGATGAGTCAGCGACTCTACTTTTTTATGAACATGTCTAACTGAAACAATAAGGAGTAAATGAAATAATTGATTCCAAGTGCATGTCAGTATAGAGTCGATTGAGTGATGAATCCGTGTTTGAAGCAGAAATCTGTGGAGGACTTTCCTCGCGATCTAAAGAGACCTCGATTCCATCCCTAGGGAAAGGAGACAGCTGTCCATTGTCTTGTGATCCCACTGGTCTTTTGTGTTGCTTGTGATCTCCTCAAGGGGTAGAATGTAATCCCTTTTGGAAAGAGGGAGACCCAACCAACCAGCAGAGGAACAAGGACGGTCTACCACGCTCTTTTAAGAGCACGGAATAATTTGCGGAGAGAGATTTTGGTTTCATTTCTTCTCAACCTTTTCCTCGACTGTGAAATTGGATTAAATTGTGAAATTTAGTCATTTTTAATTTTAAGAAAATTTTTTTTTTAAACAAAATAAAATTTTTGGTTTTAGTATTACTGTATTGTTAATATTGATTTTGGAAATCCTTTTGGACTAAGAGATAATTTCGATTCCGTGATGTGTAGTATAATATTCAAGACTAGTGAAAAACATATAGTAAAGGCCCTTGGATTTCTGACTTATTTATCTTCTGTCAGTGGTGTATATATATCTCATTGGTTTCGGTCTGCATTATTTACTACGAACCTGTCAGAAAACAGCTTCTGTTTTTGACGTTTCGTGACGTTTAATGGAAGGTCAGACAAGGAGAAAAAATAAATAAAAGATATCGAATAATAAAAACAAAATTTAAAAAATAAAATTCTTATTTTCAATTACTTTTTGTTTACTTTGATTTCTGCAATATCTTTTTAATTGGATTTAGAAAAATTATTGCGGGGTAGCATTTGACTCGTCTCGTTAAACTTTTAAAAAATTTAGCATCTCGCAGACATTTATTCCCTCAGAAACGATTTGATTTAATTTAAGTGTAGCAAAACATTTTTTTTCCTTACTTTAATTCAATATTTTTATAAAACATGAAAAGTGAGCAATGAAATCGATTTTTACTCTATAGAAAAATAAAAAATAAAAAATTATAAAAATTTTTTCTTTGAAATTTAATGCAAGTAGCGAATGTAATAAAATGAAAACGATGCGGTGTGTGGCTCGAAGGCAGTTGCATTAATCATTTAAGTTGGTGAGACCCAAGTCCAGGTCTGGATGTTAATGGTTAGTTAACATTTGCGCAGCACAATTTTAAATTAACGTCTACTCCGGGTCATGTACGAAGATAGCAACGTTCATCGGTCATCATATTTACTGCTGCGCGCAGCAGCTAAACCGAAAAAAGCAAAAAGCTATTACAGTCACTGTTTTAAAAACGAACCAACCTTACATTACCTACAATGCAATGTGTCCTCACCTTTACATTGCCGACCTATTAGTCTAATCAATTCTCCGCTCTTTCTATATCTATTTTTATTTTTCTTTACTATTGTTGCGGGGTAAATTGGATTGTCCATTAACTAATTGCAGTTAATAACTCGTATAAATCCTCCAATTGAATGATGGGTATTTTTTTGACCAAAATTTTTAGGTCACTTGATTTACACGGAATTCTTCGATGATGTTAATGGACTAATGATATCTTGTAAGAGAACAATGATGCTATTAATTATATATTTTTTTTTCTCTGATAAGTAACATTTGATTTTCCGAGACAAAAGAAAGAAACGATAAGAAATCGCATCTTCCCAACAAGGATGTAACTGGATATCGATAAGAATAATCTCGTATATGAGTCAACAATGAAAGATCTAAACCGATTACATTTATATAGCCACAAATTTGGAAATTAAAAAAAATTTTCATTTCCATTTAAAGACATGGAATGGTTTTTCACTGCGAGGCAATTTGATTTTATTTCTGTGTCACCCGGTTTTTTGTTTACGAGCATGTCCCATGGAGTGCGTTATATTGGAGATAGAGTGAAAGAGGGGGTACGGTCATTGTTACAAAATATGTAAATAAATATGGTAATGAGTAGAGGTGATAATGGAGTTGAGCCGTAGATAGAGCGCCCCCTCGGGAGAATCGTGTCAATGATCCCTGAGAATGTGGGAGAGATAACATCACCCCGTTCTATTCAAAAGTCAAGTCACAACTCGAGGAAGTGCACTGTTGAAATCTTTTAACGAAGGTGTAAACAGCGATTATTTTAATTTTTTTTTTTTTTTTTGAAATTTCTTTTTAATAGAATTTTATTGTGACTGTATTTTGGGTCGGGTTCGTTGCACTTTATTCGGAAAAAATATATTAATCAAAATTGCGCTTTTTAAAAAAATAAAATGGCGCGAAATCGTATAAAAAAAAATGAAATTTCTCAAAAGAAAAATAAAAAATGAAAAAAATTCGAAAATTCGATTCTTGGTTTGGTTTTGTTTGTTTTTATTTTTTGAAAATTGGATTTTGGTCTTTTTTTTTTCAATTGAATTGAGTTTATATTTGGTATTAATTGTATTGTTTAGTGGGAGGCTGGGGAAGGGGATTGGTAATCGGTAAATTATTTGGTTTTGGTATTGGTACAGATTGTGCTTTACCCCTTTAAGTGTTGACTGAGATACAGTGATAATAGCAACACATACAAACACAGAGCACACTCGAAAATCAATTAAGAAAATGGAAGGCGAGACCAAGTCCATCCAGTGAATGAGGAGACGTGTAATTTATAGCACATTTTCTTGGCAACTAATACCTGCTCGCAACCCCTGGTGGCAAACAGGAGAAGTATGCGGATGAAAATAATCACCCCATTTCCTTCTCAATTTATATGACAAAAGTTTTAATTATCATTATTAAAATTCATTGAGTGCAAAGTCAACAATATGTCTTCTCTCGAAAACAAAACTTTTGGAGTACCGAAAATTGGAAAATAAAATTTGATAAAATTTTTGAGTTTAAAGAGGTGTTATGAACTCGACTATAGGTTGATGGCGGGTGGTCCTTTCGTGCAAGAGGGATGCAGGGGGTCGACAATGTCTAATTAACGACAGGTGAAGATGGAGGACCCTTAAGAGCAACACCCTACTTTACTTATTTGACCTTCGTACGTAGACTTTTCTAATTAAGTTGGCGGCAGCTGTTGAAAAATAAGCAAAAAAATTGAAAAAAATTAGAAATTTATGAAAAATGACCTTAATAAATATTTACCCATAATTCACCTTAAATTCAAAAAAATTATTTATAAAATAATAGATAATTAAATTATTATGGATGATTGCATTGAACAGGTGTTGAGGTTTATAAAGGCGAAGTAAATCGCTTATTGAACCCATAAACCTGGTTTAGTTTCTTTCATTCAGTTTAAACTCTCATTTCACTAGCCTTTTATGGTCAAAGGAAAAATCCTACTCGTTGGCATTCATAAGTTTCAGGTAGCGAATGCTGAGTAATAAAGAAAAATAAAGTTGTTTATTCAAAAGAAAAAAATCTTTTTTATATTTGGTTGTTTTGAAGTTATCCAATGTTGCTATGGGGAGTCCACTTGACTTTTCTTTAGATTCTTTTTGTTGGTTTCTATTCACACTGTCACGGTATGTTTTTTCTCCATTTTTCTCGTTGGCATCCCTCTAGTGGGGATGAGTAACAAGCTATAAGTCAAGATGGCACCAGTGTGTCACGTACGGTACTGACAACGCCCTTTCCCTGAACCCTTCAACTGATGGGTGCCCGAGAGATAGGGTCAAGGTAATAGTTTGTTGACAAATCTCTTGATTTCCAACCGTGAAATGTATGGTTGTCACCTTTGCAGTGACTTTATAAAATTAATTTTATTTTATTTAAATAAATAACGATGGTATTTTTTTTGGGTTTATTAATTATGGACAAGCAAATCGGGGCTTGGAAGTAATAAATGTAATATTACGCTGCGTAAACATGCAAATTTGTAATTTAAGATTGGAATAAAAAATTGTCGGTAGGGGGAGTTTTTTTTTTAAAATTTATTTTTTTATATTTAATTACACCGGTTTTAAATTTCAATGGCACAGCGACTATTTTTATAAAATTAATCTTAAATTTAAAAAAAATAAAATCAAAACTTCTTACTCAAGGTTTTAAATCTTTAAAAAGATTTTTATTTAACCCATTATATATATTTTTCCTTCAAAAAGTCTCACTACAATTTGATTGATGCCCAGTTGAGGAGAAATAATTGCATCGCGTGTAGTCGGCGACCTGTTTTCCATTTTTTTTTTCTTGCAAAATAATAAAAAAATAGAATTTAATACGAGCGAGTTGTATTTTAAGCTCGAAAATTATCCACCGAGAGATAGAAAATGTTTGCAAATGAAGGTTAGCTAACCTCTTTAGGGTCAGTGACTCGAGTTTCCATGGTTTTCTAACACAGGAAAGATGTTGAAATGAGTGTGCAAAGGACATTCAGTGTTTTCTTCCTCTTCATTTGCAATGACAGTCGCAAACAAAAAGATTTAATGAAGGTGGATGAGACTCTAATAGCCTGAGACGGAGGGGGAAATTGAAGAATGGTACAGTTGAAAGGAAACGGTGAAAAAAAAATTTTTATTTATCCTTTTAAGGTGTTAGAGTGAGAGGAAATTTAGGCTCTGCTCTTTAAGGTGCGGAAGAAAAGGGCTCTGATTGTAGATGGTCCTGGAAGGAGTCGTGAGTTGGCCAATTGTACGTGTTGGTTTTGATGAGTTCGTTGTACGTCTCACAGACTAGAGACGAAATGATTTCTTTATTGGACCAATGTTTTAATGAAATTTTACCCCAGAGGACTCTATAGGTTGAAGAGATGGTGCAAAGAGTAATTGAGAAACGGATAACTTTGATGATTTTTCTTCTTTTTTTTCTATTATTATATATAAAAATATAAATTTTTCTATTATTGAAAATTTTATATTTGAATATTATCTATAATTAATAGAAACAGTCTCTGGAATTCGACCGTTGCAACCCATAAATTTGTTTGAATTTCGGTTGAAATTGTTCCGTAGATGCACTTTGGGGGATGTGATAGTTGGAAAAGAGTTACAAGAAGAAGCGAACAATGCGAATGGTACATAAACAAGGGCTTTTAAAGGGTTGAGAAGCGAATGGTTAAAATAAATGTCTAAAATAACTCTTGGCTAAGATACATTTATAATAATTACTCGCTCGATATGAATTGTAAAACTCGTTCGAGACGAGTGATTATCGTAAATCCATACTTTAATTATATTGTCATCCATTAGCTCTATACTTTGTAGGTCACAACTACATTTTGAGGGGTTAATAGCCTTAAATTCACAAACAATATCGAAGAAGGAAGAAAATAAATGAAATAAAAAAAAGTATAAAATTCATTGACTCGAATTTTGCGTTGAGATAAAGATCTAATCTCACGTAGCTGGGAAGTTGTACGGTATTAACAAAAGTAGATAAGGAAAAAAACAAAAAAAAATGTTAAATGAAAATAGGTTTAATATAACTCATAAATTTTGAACAATAAGTTTATGGAGTGTTGAAAAAAGTAACTTTACAATTTTTAATTTTTTTTTTTTTTGTAATTATTAAATATTTATAATTTCTTTTATTTAATTATAAAAAATTTATTTCAATATTTTTAGGAAAATAAAAAATAAAATTTTTGGATTTTTAAATTGAATTTAACGATTGCGCAGTTTTTTCTTTGAAATTATTTCGCACAAGTTGCAAAATTGAAAAAATGAATTTGAAATGACTCTCATTAAAGTTGCAATTTTCATGCTGAAAATAGAAAATTTGAAAATTTATATAATTTAATGCGATTTGTATAAAAGTTTATTATTGATTAAAAACGATACAAAAGTGGAAATAATAAGAATTTTCATATTTTATTATCAAACATTCATTCGAAAAGAATTTAAAATGAAATATCTCTCGAGAGCCACTAATAATTTAAAACTGGAATTTTTCATCATCGAGAATTCCAATGTTGTTGCTTTAGAAGGTCGTTAACCCTTTGACGTAATTCGTATTGTACGAGTGGGCGGCTGAAACATGTTTTAAAAATATTTTGGCTGCGGTTCGTGACCTGGGAAGTGGTCAGTGGATGCTACAACAAAAGGTCAAGGTCGGGGATGTTGTTTTTGGTTACTATTAAAAAAATAAATATGAAATTTCCACATTTTACCTTGTCTTTCAATACTTTTTCTAAAAAAAGAAATTGAGTTACAGGCAGAATTTTGTAGGATAAAAATTCCTGTTAAGGCATTTGTGTTGCCATAACAAGGAATAATAATAATAAAGGAGCAAAAGGCCTCCCTCATTCCATCACAAAGTGCTTAACTGAAGGAAGGGGAAGTGAAGAGAAGAAAAAAAAATTGGGATTCCTAAGAAAAAAGATCACTTGGTCTTGACAGATGGGCAATTTGGGCTCAACACTCAGGAATGTTATTGAATTGTAGTGAGAAACACAACATGCGACTCGTATAAATTATTATCATAGACTTGAAAAAAAAAAATTTTAAATAAGATTTTGAATAATAACGTAAAGAAATGAGATTTTAAAAAAAATTCATTAGTTTTTTATTGAATTAATGAACAACTTTGAATGAATTTGCTTTTCCACTTTTTAATTCCAGTTCATTTGAAATGGATTTTCATTTCGAGACATCTTCATTTGACTGGAACTGAGCGAGTCCTAATTGAAATCTTGCATAATTAGCTTTTATTTTATTTTTTCTCTTTAATTCTCTCTTCTCTCGACTGTTTTAATACAGGGCCAAATTATACAGAAATATTCAATTATCCGCTTTTACTGCTCGTATAAAGTAAGTTTCAGCATAGATAACACGTTGACACAACATTAATATTTCGGATTTAGGAAATGAAGTGTCAGAGAAAATTTTTTAAAAATAAATTTAATTAAATTTCAAGAGTGAGAAAAAATAGAAATCGATGGGATATTCGAGTTGTTGCTATCTGCGGTGTAATGAGATCCTGATCACGTGTTTTAAGATGGCGTCCAGGGAGTTGCCACAACGACACTTGGGTGTGGAATGAGGGATAGTTTCGAGTGTAAGATTTAAGTCTTAGATGAATGTACGTAGTCCGGAATGAAGGAAACGAGGAATTAATAAAAGCAAAATTGTGGAGGCAACACTCGTGGATTATGGTGTTGCTATGACGACAGGAGTAAGAGCGACATGACTGAAATTATGTAGGAGATAAACACAGATATTGGAAAAGGGGTGGGTTGGTTGTTGGTTGATGTGCAATTTTTTTTTTCTTTTTCTTTTTATAGATTTTCTGACGCGTGATTAAAAGTGTTGATGAGGTGAAAATACAAATTGAGAATTTATGGATGAAGTTTTCATTAAGGAATTTTTTTTTTTTAAATTATGAAATTGGAAAATTTGAAATGCAAATTTTTCATGAATTTTATCTTTGTTAAAAAATTTATTTTTAATACAATTTTTATATTATTAATTTATCGGAGCTCTTTGCGCATGCTCAGTGAATCGTTAAAAAATTTGATTCATGAATATAATATTATTAAATTATTAAAGAAAAAATTAATGTGTCAATTAATTAATAATTAGGGTTAAAAGTCAATAGAAAATTTGTCAAAATTAATTTGTGAGTTGAAGTTAGAAATAAAAAAAAATTGTTTCGAGTTACGTAATTTGTAAAGTACTTTTTTCTTTGATTATTTCTGCTCAACTGATCATCAATACAAGGCCAGAATTGGAGATGTTCGTGTATTCCATCCGTGAGTTGCACGTCAACCGTCTTAACGTCTGCCAATTCCCCTACGGCCGAGAAAAATTTTTTCTTATATTCCTTACATGCTCAGAATATAATCTTAATATTATTTTCTTTAAACACTAAAATTTGATTATTATAATTTATTTAAATTTTTTTCATTTTTAATTTTTTTTTATTAAGTTAATTATCCTCCCGTTTGTCATTTGTTTCTAGTGAATCATCATCATTTTCTTGTTTCAAAAAGATTTTTTTTTTTATTTTTTTAACATTTTTTCTTTTCAAAATACTTGACATGAAGAGAGGTGATTAGCTCTAATCAGAAAACTCCAAGAGGAAGAAATAAAAAAAATAGAAAAGACACGTTCGTTTCAACACTTGATTTGTTTTTATATATTTTTTTTTTTACTTCGTCAAATGTAAATTGCGATTTTCCAAAGATGAAACAAAAAAAATTTTTTTGATGGAAAATGAAAAATTGTTTGTAATGAGATGGAAAATTAGCTGTGCCATGGGACAATGACGACTTCGATGTTGTTCGCACTGCCATAGGCATTTGCAAGTGCAACTTTTCAGTCAAAGTGGATGAGATTTTGAAGAGTTACATTAGCGAGATTGAGCTATTTTTTTGTTTTTAGTGACGATTAAATATTCAAAAAGAGAATTTAAATGGACGTTGTAATTTGCGAGGTGATGTCAGTTCACGTGTTTTATAATTTACACGATGCGAGTTGCGCACGTTTTCGGCTTAAATCCGACGTAGATTAGCGAGTAATTATTTAGTATTCATGAAACATGTGAGTGACGAAAGGAATTTACTATTTTTTTTTTATTTACAATAAAATTAATAAAATATTTAGAAATTATAAATAAAAATTAATTTTTTATTTTTACAATTTTTTTCTAAAATTGAATTTTTATTTTATTTTTTTAAAATGGGGATTAGTAGGCGTAATAACAAGGCGTTTGAATTGAATGAACGTGTATTTGAATAGGCGATTTGATTAAAATTAAAAATGCAATTATTCTTGAAAAGTAAGGTGACAAAATAATAGAAGAATAATGGCTGCGAGGCCTGTGAAAAGGGGGATGAAAAAAAAGGGTATTTGGAAATTAACTGGTGCGCACCTTGAGGCTCAATAGGGAATTGGGCTGTTTTTGACAGAAAAAGCAGCACCAAATTGAATATTCCTCTCAAAAAAAATTTTTTTTCCTTTATATTATTTTTTGAAAGGTTTTTTTTTTTAAACCTTTCAACATTTTGTATACATAATTCATATAAAAAATATGGAGAGATTTTGAAATTTGGTTGAGAAGAATTTAATTTAAAAAAGAAAATAATTAATGAGAATTAGTTTTTTCTTTTTTTTTTAAAAAAATACTCTTTTAATTCCTTCATAGAAAATTATATCATTAAAATTTTCTTTTTAAATTAAAAAAAAAAAATCTCAAATTAAAAAAATAAATTTGTTTGAATTTAATTCGTCCGGTTTTAAAGAGGCTTAAAAATAATGATTTTTTTTTTCTTCAAAATTTAAATTAAACCTTGATTTATAATTGAATATTACATCATAAATTTAAGTATTAAATTATTTATTTTGACTTAATTTAACAATTACAAATTAATTCATCGCAAACCTATTACGAAAATTAAAAAAAAAAATTATTGAATACAAATAGCAAAAACTCTTATCGAAACTCAATTTAACTTCATTTTTTCGTATTTAAAAAAAGTGAAAAGTTGACAGTTTATGACACGGCCATTGTCCTTTCGCAATACATTCGCCCCTTTCCAAACTCATCCACGCAAAATTTGCATGCATTATGTTTCGCATTGACAGTTGGACGGTTGAAGGCGATTTATACGGCACAGACGAGGGGGGAAAATAGGAAAGAAAAGTCCCAAGGGAAATCCAGTTACATGGGGAAGTCATCCGGAAGTTAGGAAAAAGAGGTTTGTCGGTGATGAGTGAGAGTTGCCTCACGGAAATTGGGGGGAACATCGTCTAAGAAGTTATATTTAAGGAGAGAGAGTATTATAAACATTAAATCGTGTCATTGACTAGTTTCTCTTAAGATATGGAAATTCATCAAAATCTTATTTTTTATGATTATCACATGTCGCGTATGGCCATAGCAAATTCTGGCAATAATAAATCCTATATTTACCAACGTAAGCAAGAATATCATTAGAAAAAGTCAGAAATGCGTTGAAAGAATGTGATTCTCTAAATCCACTAGTGGCCGAGCTATGAATACCAATAAAAGACTGCGACTGAAATATGCAATTTTTGCCATCATATTTATATTAAATATTTTTTTTGAAGTTTTAAATAAATATTTATCATTCTCCATCTAAAAATAGCATTTGGTGATGGTTAAAGTAAATTTTAAACTATATCGACTGCAACAACTTAAGTCTTAGTATCCAGTCCTTTGATTGCCGATTAATCGTCGTAGAAGCAGCAGTTAGGAGCTCACCTTGTAAGACCAGTCAATGATGTCATGGGATTGCAGAGCCGTTAAGGGCAAGTGGATCTAAACGCATTCTCCCTTGTAATGTTTTATGTAGTAGTGAAATCAACTGTAAAGCTTTTTAATAGCTTGTTGATGGCCAAACACGAGACTCGTATTCGTACAACGCGCTCCAACAACTCCTCGTTGCAAATATCTCTTGGGTTTTCCAAATGCGCATGTCAAAACTAGTCTTGACTTTTTCAATTTACTAATGGACACTGTATACCACTGCTTATATTACCGACCCTTTAAAACTTTCCTATACAACGTTTCCAATTTTTAAAATATTTTTACGAGATTTCGATTGTCGATGCACATTGAAATGAAATAAAAATTCGGTTTTAAATGAGAATTTTAAATAGTTGCAAATGTGAATTCATTAAAATTGTTATTTTTATGTTTTGGGGATTTTTAGAAAAATATTATTTACTTTTGTGTTCGTTTTTCTTGTCATTTTGGTTTAAAAAAAAATTTTTTTTTGTTATGACCATCTGCTTTTTCATTTATTATTTACTCGCTTTTATATCCCTAGCCTTGCCTATATTGAAAGGTTTATCCCTTTTCAATGATGCATTGTTAATAAGGGGTGACATCATAATTCCCGCAGTGAATCCAATTCTTGTTTTAATCTTTAATACGCGCTCCTTTGTGCCATGTCAAAGGCTGGATTTTTCACTCCAATTGGATTAAATCTCATTCCATTTTATTTTATTCTTAATCTTTTCCCTAATTTTTCCTTCCCCTTTATTCAATTATTGAATAAAGTCTCTCGAAAAAGGGTTAAGTCCAATCAAGACTTTCATTATTTCCCAACTCTTCATATTAATAAAAAAAAAAGAAGAATAATGAATGAATTTCCATTTGTCTTTTGTCAGTTGGTAATAATTCACTCGGTCACCACTAGGTGAGGTTGGCGATTCGGAATGGGTTTGCCAGCGAAGGATTTGAATCCTTGGTGGCACCAACTCGGCTTTATTGGCAACGAGTTATGTGATTGGAGAAAATGCTGTAAAATAGAAAAATTGTAGCCATCTTGGCTTTACCCCAACACCAGACCAGGGGGTTGGGGAACGTCAAATTGTCATTTTATGACCATACGGAAGAACCCTAAGTATTTAATGTTCTTTTTCCTCTCTTTATTTTCTTTTTTATTTATTCCTCAATAATGAGATTTGCGCAAATTATATTTAAATAATTAAATATTAAAGTGTTAAACCAGTTTGTTGTGTGTGTGACTTTCTTATTTGATCGACGCCATTCCTACGGGTGTTTCTTGAGCTTTGTTGGAGTGATGCGTGATTGGTTGGCTCGGATGCGTTGCTCTTTTGTTTTTCTTTCATTACTCGCTCCCCCTCGAGGAACGTGACGGAATCATGCGAGGCTGAGGCACGTTTCGATTGCTAGACTTCAATTTTTTTTTTTTTTACTTTTTTTATTTTTTAGCTTTTTTTTTCTTTTCTTTTCTAGTATCTCGCAACTCATGCTGGGGTTCGTATTGTTGTTGTTTTCCAAGGTAAAAACGTGGGCAAATGTAAGTGGGGAAAAGCCTAAAAGTTGATTTGAAATTTTTTTTTCCTTTTTTTTTTTTTATTTATTTGTACTTTGAGGACTAAAAGAGTGTGTAATTGTGTTTATCTTTGCAACTGATTCGTTTTTCTATTCTCATTTACGATGTAATTATTGGTGAGTTTTTTAAAAAGTTGAATTTAAATCTCATTGCAAATTGCATTGAAATGGGAGGAAATATCGGATGGACTTTGGAGATTTGGTCACTACAATTTAAAAGTCGCCGAACGTCTGATGAATAAGTAAGTTTATGATTAATGCAATGCTTTTCAACTACTCTAAGTTAGACTGTTAAGGATGTCGACTGAAAGAATATCTTATTCATTCTTCCTGAGGATCTGAGTCTATAGAGAAAAATTTGTGGAGTCATTGGGAATTCAACTTTCTTTTTTAAAATTATAAAAATAAAGAGATTTAAATTGAAAAGTTGGGAAATTTTTACAATCGAATTATATGTAGTTTGTAAAGGAATGGGAAAACTCTGCTGGACACTGTGTATCGTATATATATTTACTCTGTTGTTTCTCACACCAGTTCCGCAACCATCAGTCTTAGGATAAGCGCGGAGCTGCGCTGTCACGACTTGCAACCCTCTAGTCGTTGGTTTGCAGGGTGGAATGGACTTAGTAAATCACTTTAATAGCCCCCGCAGTATGCAATACGGCAGACTGAAATGTATGGGCTCGAGTATGCCTCGTGTATAGTGGCACAATTTTTCATTCATGCATTGGCGAACATGCGAGGGAAATAGAAGGCATAAGCAAGTGCAAATTGTAAAACCGCACAGCTCAATGAAGCAAATGAACTGGCAAAATTGAGTGGGAAGCAAAACTCGGACTCATAGCATAAGTTAAATGCGCCATTTTCAGTTTTCACTCTTTTTGCTCGCTCTTTTCACTCGAATTGATTTTTGCTGAGTTGATGTTTTCAAACGACTTTTAAGGAATTTAAAATTTTTAAAATTTGCATTTACTCAAAAATAAAATAAAAAATACGAAGAAGAAGTTGATGTTCATTTTTTGTGGGGGGGGGTTAGGGGATGGGCAGTTTTTTATGGTGGTAAATAAAAAACAAGTCGATTAAGTTCAATCAGTCATGAGGAAATTTCCTGGGAGACGACGACAGTCGAGTAGTGCAAATCTAATTTGCAAAACAACAGCTACAACTTCTTCGTCTTAGCACTTGATGGTGCATAAAATTGAGCGTCAAATTCCTGTCATGTACATGTACCATGTTATTCGCAGTTGGGAGAAAGAGATAAGTAAAGTGAGGGGATTTTAAAAATTCAAAAGACAATCAGATTTGGCTTATGAAATTGAATGTCTTGGGTAATTTTCTTATTCTAAAATTAGGATTGAAAAGGAAAAAAGATTGGGATGTTTGATGAAGGGTGATAAACTTGAAGCTGAGTCATAACCAATTACGTTATTTTCCATTTTTCCATTAAGAGTATTGTTATCGTTTGCAAGTTTTTGAGAAGGAATTTTATTTAAATATTAGATTGAAACGGCGAGCGCTCTACCACTGAATTACCGATGAAAATTGAATAAAATATTTAAAACTTTTGCTAAATAAATGCATGATGAAAGTACTTTTAACTAATGATGCAATAAACTTAAATCTTAACAATTGAACAAAAACACTAATTATTGATAAAATCATTTGTCTTAAACAGTTGATAAACATTAAAACATATAATAGAATGTAAACTATAGTTTGACGATAAAATAATAAGTTTGAAGGTTTAAACAATACGACAGAATAGATTTGTCGAACAACATGCTGTGTTTGGGATTAAGTTCCTAGTGTCAGTGTTTAATCTGCCAGCTTTGGCAATGCACCAGTGAACGAAGTACCAAAACACATTTTCCTCATTGCATCAACAGCATTAAACACAATTTTCTAAAACCCAAATTGACCAAAACTAAAAAGCACCTAAAGTCACATTTTTCATTACCAGTAATCTACGCACTTAAAATTAAAAGCTCTCTTTTTCCTTCTTTTAATCTTCAAATTGACATCCATTAATTTTTTTTCCAAACTTTACTTTGAAAACGAATGTGATGTTCGTTTCCAATTTTAGCTCTGAACCAGACTGCTGTAATTGCGTGGATTTATTACGCGTTAGCCTAAACACGGCATGTTGGATTGATAAATCCACTACAAGCGACTTTCTTTCAACGATGTCAAATTACACTCTTATTGCTTTTGTATGGTGAACAAAAATAAACCTTTATTTTGATTTCAATAAATTCCATTCCAAGAGCTCTTACTAATAGTTCCCTCTTTCCTGTTTACTATTTTCACTAAGTCACATGACCAAATACCTACAGCAGTGAGAACATAACAGATTATTTTTATATTTTAAAGAAAAAAAATTTCTCCAATCACCATTGCCCCAATTCGTCTCCCTTGGGAAATCTTTCACTGCCCAGTATATCTTTATTATAATAATTTATGGTGCTTAATCTCGATAATAATATCACGATTAAACAGGAGTGACAGCTGCGCCAATTAGCTAAGCCGCTCTACCCCTTTCCAATTGGCTAATAGCTCACGAACCAAAGTATATATAATACAATTTGAGTTTTCAATAACAGAACAATTTTTATTATTTCAATAGAGGGTGCAGAAGAGCTCGTGCTTTTTTGCGCAAATGATAGAGTAGGGAAAAGAGACCTAAAAACTTAGGTGACATCATTATTTAGCTAATAAATCGTCCATAGGGTCCCTTCTCACATTATATTTTCCTTCGATAGCAACACTCGACTAGCCATTGTGGTCAGTGCGAATTTATGAGTCAATAATGTTCGGACAGAGACTCGCTGCGAGTATTGAAAGGAAAAACTTGTCATATTTCCGTTTCCTCCATACTTTTATCTATCATCAGTACCCTTAATATACCCATTTCTTTATTCAATTCGCTATACAAATTCAATATTCGATATTCTCAGGTGATGTAATAATGACCTCGAGTGATTGATGAGTCACCAATAAATATTTTGATAACTTGGACTATTATCGGGGAGGAAGGGCAGTGCATTTTGGGAATTATATGGTTTTTTACCACTAGGGGAAAGTTTGTTTTATATTTATAAAGGCTGATGTCATCCGTCTTTCTTATATTTGATGATCTCAGCCATCGATATTTAATGCGTTGGGAGGTTTCAAAACTGACGATCGATAAATGTTAAATAATAACTGGACACGTTACGTTGTTTTATTTTTTTATATTTGCTGAGGGGGAAATAATATATTTTTTTCTCGTTTTATTGATGTCTATTTTTCGATCGGGTTAAGAGCGGAATATAAGCTGGATTTAGGTGCGCATATGCAGAATATTGCGCGTGTTGTGTGCGCGGTATGCGCGGAATTTCTCTCGTTTTGCGTTGAAGAAATCTTTTTGGTAAATTGCACGAGAGAAGGAACGAAATTGGCATCACGTGTGTGCTCAGTGATGTGGTAAGAGGTGTTTTATCGTATGTAATATTCGTTTTATGTTGATGATGACAAGACCCATGAGAAGGTATTTTCTGCCTCGCTTTTTGCGTTGATAGCAATATTATTAAGATGGCGCTTATTTTTTTTTTATATTTATTTATTCGGGGTAAAATATTTTTTTTTTAAATTATTCAGTGTTTATTTTTGGAAATAATTTTTCCACTTTAATTTTATTTTTTAAATTTTTCAAGTGTTGTTAGTTGCGCTTCCCTGCGCATTTCAGGTGCGTTGAAATGAAACGTCTCGTGTTTTTCTTGGGTCGCTCCCCGAGGGCGGGCTAAGGGTTCGTAGTTGTTTGTGCGCATGCGTCGGTCGTTGACTTTATTCGGTCGGGGGGTTTTGCGAAAGAGACGGAAGTCGAGCAAACCCAAGTTGATAATTCGCTAATCAATATTCTGCGTGCAGATGGAGAAAAACCCAGCCTCCTTTTTCTTGCACGAGCCGCCAACAGGTGTCGGTTGAGCAAAAATTCAATGCTCAAATGTTTTAAAGGGAATGGAAAGGAGAAAACTCTATTTCCGTTTTTCCTTTCTCCAATACTGAATCTTGTCTTCAATATTTTCTCACTTCTTTTGAATAAAATGAGACAGTTGAATACCATGGATTTTCTTAGCTTAAAAAAATATCTCATTTGAATTTGAATTTATTTATTTATTTTAAAATATAAATTGCCTCATTTTCGAGTGTTTATTATAAACTTCACATCCAATTTTAACCCATGAATGGAAATTGAAGTCTTAATCCAACAAAGATTTACTACTTACAAGCATGGATTAGCTTTGCAGTAATCATAGTGATCAAGTGGGACCGGTAAGATTTATTTCTTCAGTGCCCATCTAGTGGCGAAAAATAAAACTAATTGTTTTAAATGTACATATATAAAATGCCTTTTTGTATTTTATAGCAGCAGCAACTGCAATTTATAATAATAAAAGTGAACTAACCTGTTTTAAATGCTTGTCGAGGGGCTCAGCCTTTCAACTTGGTCTCAACCCAATCACTACTGGAGGTCAGGTACAAGATGAACTAACAGCTGTTACATGAACAACACAATTAACAGTTTGTGGGGAAAGATGGTGGAAGCAAGTGCAATCAGTGTTGCCCAATACAAGATGGCCAACTGTGATTGGAAGCCTACAATTTTCATTAGATACCAGAGATAAATTCTCCCTTTTCATTTATTGCACTATGCTGCGAGGGGATTGTGGCTAAAGGGTTGTGTTTGCTTTGTTTTCTCTTTTGTCACATCAGATACTGTTCACTGTTTCCCTTTTCTTTTTCATTCTTCTATGTTTATTTATCACTGAAAAAATGGGATGAAATTTTTTTTTTGTTTTTGGTAATTTTTCTATGGTGTTAGAGGCAGATAATTAATTAGGAGGGTCTTGTTATGTTGAATCATGTTTTAGCCATGAGGGAAATGTAAGTAGATTATTAGAATATTTCTTTTCTAAATAATTATTTTGTGATGTTTGTGATGTTAATATTTTATGAAATTTTAATAATGCACTTTTGTGTTATTTTAGTCGGTATTAATGACCTAATTTGACTTGAGGCCATGATCTCTTCACAACTTTCTTATTTATTAGCCATTGAAATTGTAATTTAATTTAATAATTATACTTTGCAATAAAGTTAAACGTGATTAGAAAATCAACATTTAAAACTTAACGATATGTAAAATCCTGCTAGCATTTTGGATGCTTTGAATTCAAAGTAATCAATGACCAGAATTAATTATGTAAATGTAATATTTTAAGACTCGTTTTGGATCGTGTAATAAATTTTCCATTTGCTCGACGACGTGCTCGAATTTCGGCGGGTAGTCTTGAATGATCTGAGTTCGCAATCGCTTTATTCTTACTGTCGCCATGTCCGACTCGTTCGTGTTTCCTCGCGACCGGGAGGTCAGACGGAAGAAGAACGTATCGCTTCGGGAAAAAGCCATCTACACTCTCTCCCTGGCAGATAGTAAATGCTCTTCTCGAGATCGAAGTCGGTGCCGTTCCATCAAAGCGTGCGCACGTATCGTGCATCACTCCATTGTACGCCACTGACAACGATGCATGGACATTTCGGTCTCTATTATCCCAGAGTGAACCGCAGAACAGATTGGTCATTTTGCCTCGACGGAAGAGTCCATTAGACCCTAAATTGACTCATCTTCATTTTTTCCTTGTCCACATCTTAATGACACGATCAAAAAGAAAGAACAGAGAACTTTCTTTGCGAGTTTATGCGTTACTTTAAAGGAACGACAATTAAAATTTAGTAAAATTTTCCATTTCTCTAATTACATGGACTTATAAGAGTAAAACGATCTCGTCTTAGAAGTCTTAAGAAGGGCCGGTTTAACTAATTGGCAAGTGAGTGAGTAATTTTATAAATGTAGAATCCTCGGGGATTTTTGAAGCCTTTCAAACAGAAACTCGAGCAGAAATTTGCGAATCCATTTTATGCTCTCATCTTTCCCCGCAAATGCTTTCTTTTCTCCGGTTTTATCTCGGCTAATCTTATAAATATTAGCGGATCAAGATTGACTTAGAAAAGGCGAGTGGGAAATGAGAAAAGTGTCGTGTCAGTTGCTTTGCCAGTGACTTCCGATAATCCCAGAGTTATTCGCAAACATTGAGTACGCGAGAGCCAAGTGTAACTTGTTATTTTCTAGTGTTAAGCTTCTCTCTTGATCCTCAGTTAATCCTCTACTGGTTGTGATAATGGCACAAACTGATGCTTGTCCATTTTGACTAGTGTATGAAACTCACTTTATTTTATTTTTTTATTATTTTATAAATGACTAATTAAATTGATAATTTTCTTTTCTATTCGCAGGTACATTTTGGTAGTGACCTACCACATATTTCGAGATGAAGAAGCGTGAAAAAAGACGGCGTTGTCTACTAACACCGTGCGCAATGACCGTTCTGTTCGTGTTGGTGACTACAGTGCATCGGGCGAATGCATCCGTAGTCAACTTCACGCGATCAGAGACGGAAACGAGCAAATTCAATCGGTTGACTATCGACCGCAATTCAGGCAGAGTGTTCATCGGAGCGGTAAATTGGATCTACCAACTTCTTCCCAACCTCGAGTTGGAGGTGGCCGAAAGAACGGGCCCGCAGGAGGACAGTCCGGACTGTCCCGTCACGCGAGAGTGTCCGTCGATTGTGACGAAACCCACCGACAATGTCAACAAAGTACTCGTCATCGACTACATCCAGGGCCGACTCATCACGTGCGGCAGTTTATTTCAAGGACTTTGCGTCGTACGCAAACTCAACAACATTTCCATCACCGACCCCATCGTTAACGAGCCGGTCGCCGCCAACAACGGGACCGCCTCGACGGTCGCTTTCATCGCGCCCGGACCGCCCAATCCACCCACAACGCACGTCCTCTACGTCGGCGTCAGCTACACCGGCAACGGACCCTACCGGACTGACGTGCCCGCGGTATGCAGCCGCAGTCTGGAACCCGGCAAAATGTTGACCATCGCAGCCGCGAGCGTGACGACCGCTACGAGGATACTGGTGAACACGTTAGCCAGAGAACGATACCCCATCAATTACATTTACGGTTTTCATTCGCGAGGTTTCAGTTACTTTCTTACGACTCAGAAGCGGTCGATAGAGAACCAGTATCCGTTCATGTCCAAATTGATTCGTATCTGTCACAAGGATCCCGATTATTACTCGTACACCGAGATCCCGATCGAGTGTCGATCGGAGAAAGTGGACTACAACTTGATCCAGGCTGCCTTTCTAGGAAACCCGGGTTCGGAGTTGGCAAACGATTTGGGGGTCTCGGCGCAAGACGACGTTCTCTACGCAGTCTTCTCGCAAAGTAAAAACGACAGCGACGTCTATGACAGGGCCAGTGCAAGATCGGCGCTTTGTGTCTACTCGTTGAGGGCAATTCACAGACAGTTTACAAAGAATATTCAACATTGTTTCAGTGGCAACGGTGATAGGGGATTGGACTTTATTAATCCCAGCATGAAATGCGTACATACGGTAAGTGATTTTTTTGTTTTATTCGATTTATTATTGATAGCGCTTTAATGCGCAATTGTTGTTACCCGATGGCTCGAATTTGAGTCTAGAAGAATGGCTTTTGAGTTACTCCTGATTTATCTCAGTTCAACAACCAATCACACTCGGGGCTGCTGATAGAGGGGCAAAGAGGGCAATTGCTCAGGGGACTGCTGATGTAAAGGGGTCCAGTCAACCGGGATACATTTTTCAGACGTGGGAGCTTAGAAAATCACCAAACATTGACAAAGAATTGGGATTTTCCAACTCACGATTTTCTATTCGTGTGAAAAATTCGTGTTACGATTTAACGAATAAAATTCGAAAAGAAATTCAAATCGTCAGTCGATTTTTTCAATAATTAAAACGAATACAAATTTACGAGTAACGAAAAATAATTGCTAGTTTCTCTTCACGCTCGGATTGATCAAAGTCTTTGGTCCGAGTCCTGGTTTTGGTTCGTGGATTTTACATCTTTATTTTTCACCGAAACAAATTGCCATTGGGTTAAATCCCATAGATTTTTCGAATAAATTTTTTTATTTTTTAACTCACTGTTTTTGCAGTGTTTAATGTACAATCGCATTGAAATATAAAAATAAATTTTAAGTGGGAAACGGCTGAGCTTAGCAACGTCTAACGAACCGTTAATACAAAATCCACATATTTAATAGAAAATAAATTTGACGGAAATGATTTCTAAGTGGAGGACTATAATTTTATTCGTTTAACACATACATTACCGCTTTAACATTAGCAGAAGAAAAAAAATTGGCAGTGACGTCAAATCTTCAAGAATCCCTTGTGGTTTTTGAGGGAAAAGAACGGAGAAGATTCATTGAAGGGTGAATGGCCCAGGGGCGAACGAAGGAGAGCGCAGACGCCAACTGAATAGTAAAATGGCACCAAGAAAAGAAAAAAGAAAAGAAGAAATCTCTATCTCTACTTGCTCCCCAAGGGTTATGGGAATACGGAATGGAGGCGTGAAAAATCAGATTAGCCTTCGTTTTCTAACGTGAAACGAAAAGAATCGAATGTAATCGAATGTGTGAATATCCTAATAAGCCAAAATATGTGAAGGGTCAAAAGAGTGAGATTACCCATAGAATTCTGCATTCGAATTTTGTTTTATTTTCAAGGGGGGCAATTGAAATTTGAAAATAAATTGGACTTGGACTAATTTAATATTTTTGGGTGGAGATTTGGTGGGGGGGTTGCGAATTATAGTTTGGCTTTAATTAAATTCAGTGGAGTCTGGAAATGCACGATGAAAGGATTGGAAGGACGGGTGTGCGCGGTTGAAGGTAATGATATAAAAAATGTTGGAATAAATAATGAGAGGAAGAGGTTTTTAGATGTAGATTTATTAATTTTTTTTTCCTAACTTAAATAATTGGAAAAAATTAAAATTTTCAAAATAAATTTTTTTTTTAAGAAATTAAAAATATAAAAAATGAAGTGAAATGAAGTGAAATGAAAATAGCAACATGTCGAGAACAAAATTGTTCAAAGATGTCGGTGAGGATTTCTCGAGAGGCTGATGTTAGAGAGAAGTGGTTTCCTTATTATCTAGTCGCTCAAGTTTGAAACTTGCAACGAGATAAGCTGATGTGCCTCATCCCCCTGTGATTTATACGATATTCTCGGTGGTTGGCAGCCTCCACTGACCTGTGCTGGAAGGGGTCAGAATTGTCAGTGGCTCGAGGTGTGATGTTGAAACGCCAAACTTGTCAGATTTCTTTAGATTCCTTCGCTTTGAGATGTTTGCAAAGGTGCGCGAGTATCGACGGCTAAATGCAGCTTCGTCCTAATAATATTGAAAATTTGAAATTCAAAACTGAAACTCCAACGGTGCACGTATAACAGGGCTGTCACTGATGTGTAATAGAGGTGAAAAGGACCGTGATATAAGCTGATAACTTTGTTTCCTCACACAATACCTACCGGATTCTATCTGGCGATGAGTTGCAAACTGACATACGAAATCCAATCATACCGTACGTTCTAACCTATTCGTGTCATTGTATACAGAAATTTAGGTCCAGAAAATTCTCGATTGCATATATAATTAACTACTAATATATATTACAGTAGCCAGATTGAAGAAACGATTGGGTTGTGACTAAATCACTTTCTAAATTTTATCCTCAAAACGGTCACTCGAGGAAAAATGCATGACTTTGATGCATTCAGAATTGACATGTGAATCGATGTGAATCCAAAATCTCATATCAAGTCTTGGATTATGATTTGCATGGGTTGAACATTTCCATAAAATTAAATTGAGAGAAGAAAATGTATGGATTAATCGATTAGCATTGAGAAAGGCAATACCGGAAAAATTATATCTAAATTTAATGTGAACCCAATAGTAATTGGACAAACTAAATTAATCTCGTTATGTACGTCATTGAGTGTAGGGATGCACTTACCGACTTAAGACTCTTACTTAATGAGTCGATGCAAGTATTTAATGTTGTATTCGATATTAAAATTAGTTCCGGGCATCGCTTTAAGCCGCTTTCTATCATTTTTAAATAATTAAATAATCAAATGGAATGTTTTAAGTGAATATCAAAGCGATTGCGACTCTTTTCCGGTAAGTAAAACTTTAGCATTACACGTGATTCGGCTTTTAAAATTTTAATTATGAAATGGCATGAATCTTTGATTAAACAAATTTTACCTACAGCTTTGAAGCTCACGGCTGCAAAGTAATCGGTTGAAACATAAATTGAAAAAAGATTATTACACAGTCAAATGAAATTGGAAAAAAAAAATATAGTAAAGTATTAAAAAGAGGTATAAGGGAGGAAGAGGAAAAGAGAATGATATGAGGAAATTAAATCAAATTTTCTCCATTCCAAAATGGATTGAATTTAACTCCCATGGTAAAATGTGATTTTTTTTTTCTTTTTATTTTTCTTCTTTAATTTAATTATTTTTTTTGAGGAAAAATGGATTTTGTAAAATGAAATTTTTTAATTATTATTATTAGTACTGGAAATGTCAGTTTTTTTTTTTTGTTGAAATTATTGATGGTTGAACAGTCATTTTATTTAACTACAGCTGCATACGAGATTAGGTAATTTATAAAAAAAAAAAAAAAGAAGTTTATTCTGATGATGTTTAGATTAGATGTTGAGTGGGGATTTTTCTCTTTTTTACTTTGTATTCCACACCACATTTCTCGAGTATAAGCAAAACTATGTTAGATTGAGGGTGGCATATGTTGCTTGAATTGCAAAGCAGGAAATCCCTAAAGGTGTAATTGCCACTTGTAAATCATTTTCTCAATCTAATTTATTTATTAAATTATTCAGAAATAATGTGTTTGAAAAAATGAAAATTGCATGCAAACTAATGGCAAGTCGAAACGAGCAATTTCTAGACTATTTCGCGATTGACACTTGGGTACCAACTTTTACCCACTTTATCTTTAATTTTGTAAAATACTAATTGTGGATTAATGTGGAGGGAAAAAGCATTCTTGTAACACTGAGAGCAGTTTCCTTATAAATACTACACGCGGCAAAGAGCAGCGTGAAGCCACTGACTGCATTACAAATTGCGGTTACAACAACGAAGTAAATCAATGTAAGCTTTTGTTACAGCCAAATTATTTTTATTCGCTAGAAATTCATTATAAATATCCAAATTAAATTTATTTCAATTTAGAATCATAAATTAGCATTAATTATTATTACAACACAATATCAAATGGACAATGACGACTAAGAGATTACATAGTCATTAGGTGATTTTTATCTCAATGTTTAAACTGATAATACATTTACATGCGTGGAATGTTTCGAGTGGGTAGGAATATTCAGAAAAATTTCATGCATGTAAACAGTTTGGTTTTAGAATAACTGGGAGAATCTTCCGGAATGGATAATGTTAGAGGTTGAATGTTTGCAGTGCATTCGAAATATTTTCTACTGTAGATAAGCAACACTCAACATTGTGAGTTGCATTATACAAGTATTTCTTTCTCACAGACTTTTGCATTATTCACATACGGAATATTTTTCTACTCGTGGTATTCAGTGCATACAAATGTAGTACTATGGACATGTAGACCGATTTATTATTATACTTATCACAGCTTTCAGTAAATACATTATTACTGGCTCTAGATGAACAGATGGATAAAGATATTATAAAAACATTACATTTGAGCTACATAATGCAGTGCAAATACTTAGGCTTAAAATCGTAGTTTCAGACCTGTTTTTATTATAAGTTGTAATTTAATTTATAATTTATTTTTAATGATTGAATATGACATTTTCTGGTTTTCGTAAACGCCCACAGTTTGATTAATCTTTGTTTATTTACCCCGTAGTGTTTGGTTTAATTCTTTAATTACACATTTTAAGCTAAATGACTGGCTGTGGCCAATGGGCCTCATCTGCTGAAAGTCATGGGGGCACTGAATATATCTTCTTCCTTTTTAATTGCTTCGAAAGATTAATGAGGTAAGAAGCTCACCTCGTGGCCACAAACTGCAACTCTTTTCTGCAAACCTTTCGTCACCTTTTATAGCAATTTCCGATAATTTCTCGTGTAATTACCTTAAAGTAAACAAAAAACTGTAGTCCACGCTCTAATTAAAGTCTTTGTTCCAATTGAATTTTTATTCCAGTTCAGTCGTCCGACGTTGGATTATAGATAAGTTAAGCCGAGATTCTACTTAAGTGTTGATAAATTAGTCAGCACTTTTAAGAAAATTACTCTTTTACTCTTCTCTCCCCTGTTCAATTACGAAAAGAATGGGAGAGTAAAAACGCATTAGGTGTACAGTTTAAGCTCATCTCGTGCCACTTAGATACGAGTTAAAAAATAATGAATAAACTCTCGCACTCGGTCGCCATCTTGGATGAGAAATGTGTCTACCTGGATAAAGTGGTATTACACGGAATTAACGAGACGCATTTCCTTTATTAATGGACTTTTAGTAAATTATTTCTATAACCCTAGAAAATATTTTTTTCCTAATTTGGTATTATTTTGTGGAAAATGTTAAATTTTCACTTTTCTCCTTATTTAAGGTGAAAGTCGAAAAGAAAAAAAAATATTGTTAAGGCATTTGAGGATTTCGGCGTTTGTGTAGTTGTTTGCTACAATAATTTATAGTAGAAAGTAGCGCACCTTTCGTCATGGTTTATGATGTTGTTTTTATACGTTTGGTTGCCGACCTCCGGGTTGCGAAATTACACGCGGCGTAAAATATTGGCCTTTAAATGGTAATTTCACAGTGAAATTTTCGTCTCCGAGTTTTAAAATTGGCGATTCGAAGGAAAAGATAGATTATTTGAAGAGAACTTTACATGGAGAGAAGGGGGAAAGTGAAATTGGATTGGAATTTAGCAGTAAATTTACCGCAAAAGAAGTCGCTTCAAATGCTTTTATTTCTCTGCTTCGAGAGTACCTCGCTCGCAATGAAACACGAATGGAATAAAGTTTAAGGCTGAAACAGATGTACGACATTGAATCAAAAGTATAAATTGTCGATCTCTTAAGAAAAACTCAAATTTATACATTTGCGAATTGCAACAAAAAAAAAATTACTTAATGTCTCCATATGGTGTTGATCGACGTGAGATTAGTCGTAATTTTATGTTTTATTTGTACCAGCTGCTGGCCATATTTTGACCAAAAGAATGGCATTGTTTCCATAGTAACTACTAATTGAATGAGCAATGGGTGATGTTGATGATACCAAATAGACTCCACTTTGCCAAGTGCACTTGGCAACGATATTACATTTCCATTCTAATCATTTTGAAAACTTAATTTTCTATTTTTTCTCAAATTTTATTTTTTTATCATATTTTATTTTCTAGCAACTGGTCATATCCGACGACTTCTGCGGCACCGATGTTAACACTCCTTTGGGAGGCTCCGATCCGGTCCGGGCCAGTCCGGTCATCACTTATCAAAGCCCTCTGTTGACGGCGGTCGCTGCTACTTCGACCCACGATTTCACCGTAGCATTTCTAGGCACCAGCACTGGACACCTCCTTAAGGTAGTTAAAAATTTAATATTTTTAGTTTAAATATGCTGGATCAATTGTATTTTGGGAATATTTAAATTTTTCGGCATTTTTGAAGAATGCGATTCTAAGGAGATTTTTCGGAGTTTTAAATGTTGAGGAGATGAAAAGTTGAGTGAAATTGATATTGTGGTGTTTGTGGAACGCGTGGAATTTTCCGAGTGGGCACTCGAGGAATTTGATGAATTTACTCACATCGCATATATATATGTACGAGGAATTTAATTGTAATTAATTAATATTGGTTAAAGTAATTTGAATAAAACACTTTCTTTCCTTGCCTTTCTTATTGTGCAAGCGCCCCCTTTGGGTGTAATTTGGAAGACGATGAAACGCTGTTTTGAAATTTGTTAAAGCGTTTATTTGCTAAAGCATTTCGCTTTTTATCAAAAAAAATTTTTTTTCTTTCGAACCTTAATGAGACCATTTGACTCGTGAATCCTTTGATGTCGTCCTGGTTTTGCTATTATGTTTGGCAACCGCATTAATGACACCTATTTCCGTTTTCACCTTTCTCATCTTTTATTTCTTGCTTTGTTCTTTCTAATATTTTAATGGATCGTCATTAGTGGCTTTTGAAAAATTTTCTTTTAAATGGTAAATTTTAATCTCGTTTAAAAAAAATTTTTTTTTATTACAAATGAACTTTACGTTAGTGTATTGTTACTTTATTTAACACGTTTTGAGTAATCAGTCATTGCTTTTAATCAAATTGGTATTGGGTTTTGTTGTATATTACACTCGTTTCTTATCTGTTTTGTTACTTTGGTTCTCATGGTTACTAACACACCCTTACTACATATTTTTTTTATCCTATTCATTTTATTTATTCATTTATTTGTTTTTTTTTTTTATAAACTGTTTGTCAAAAGTATTGATACTCGTTCAAACATTTATGACTTTTTTTTCTTAGTAAAAAAAATTTTTTTTAAAAATTATAATTTAATGGGAAATTTTCCAATACAGAAATAATACGAATTTTTGGTATAATATAAACATTGACGAATATCGAAATAAGTAATAAATATTAAAAGAAAATTGTTTAGAAAAAAAACCATAATCGACAATTTCCCATTGTTTTTTTTTCTTTAAATAAAAATAATAAATAAAAGTTGTGTGCGAACGGTTACAGATCGTCTACGTTTCGTGGAACTCATCGCAAGTCGATTACTCAGGCGCCGAAGAAGGCGGGAAATTATACTTAAAAATGGCGACCAAATCGACAAAAACAAAAAAATAGTCAAACAAAACTACAAAAAGAAAAAGAAAAAAATAATTGGAAAAATAAATAATTTATTAATACAATTTTTTTATTTACATTTGCGATCATATTTTATAATGTTGAATTTAGTCGGTAAGGGGGGAGGGGAAAATTGTGACCGGAAATGAAGTTAGATCCGGTATATAGTGTCGCAGAAGACTCGTTCTGTGTTTTCCAACTTTCTGTCTCTAATGAAATCCCGTTGGAGTTTCATTTTCCTTGGCAAATATTGGCTCTCACTATTGCTTCCTGACCCCACCTCGTCTCCTCTTCAATCTATTGATGTTGGTTCCTATTTTTTTATATACGAGATTATCAACTGATTTTTGTACGGATTACGACACCAAATTCCAAGCAAATAAGTTCTCCTTAATTCGCTACAATATCGAAGGTCGCATTGGGATCTGTTGACAAAATACATTGGACTGAGGGAGAAAGTCAAATTGATCCCCAGTGCCCTAACGGTGAACTCGTAGACTGGAAATAGAGACAAATGACGTCCGATAACGTTTTAATAAATTATTCTACTACTAAAACACTCGAAATTTAATTTTATATGAAAAAAATATTATTTTTAGTTGGTCGAAGATGATGGTTTGAAGATAGGAGTTTTGGAGTTGTAGTTAAAATTCATATATTCCAAAGGTTTTAATGAGCGATGTGAGTTCATGAATGTTTCAAAATGATGTCTGTAGGGAAAGAGAAAAGTAGTTTTGAATAAATATCGGTTAAATTGACGTTACTTGGTCCGCCACTATTGCTTTTTGAATTTTTATTGATGGTGCCGAGATTAAAAATTCAGCAATAATTCCTATTAAGGAATGATGGATGAAAGTGTATAAGTAGGGAATAGAAAAATAAATTTTATACTGTAATTTGTCCCAATTAGCTCATTTAAATTGTTGATTAAGGGTGATTGAGAGCTCTCATTTTCTTTTCCTTATTGTTTTTTTTTAACAAAGTTTTTTTTTAAAGCGGGTGAGTTTTAATAATAAAAATATAGGAAAAAGTTATTTAGAGATGAGATTATTATTTTTTTTTTTTTTGAAGTTTTATGATTACTTTTGTTTCAAAGAATTTCAATTTCTATATCGAGAATAAAATAATTTACATTTTCAATTTTTATTTTTAAATTTTTTTTTTTTATTTTTTCAATTTAATTTTGCAATGCTGATATTTATTAAATTCAATGCCTGTTGATTCTATAGGTTTTTTTTTTCTTTTTTGGTGAACAGTAAATAACACTATACGTCGCTATCACCTTTAGAAGGTTTTGCCAATAATTTTGCACAGAGATAAAAACAAAAAAAAAATTGTTAAAAAACGAAAAAAGAAATAGCTCAAGAGTGTAGCCCCATCTTGTCTCTGTAATGCATTTTCAATAGGAAAAGAGGAAAGTAATATTGAAAAACAAGAGAGAACAATTGGAAAAATCTCCCACTTTTGTCTTTTTCTTCGTACCTGCGTGATCCACGAGACGAAAGAAAAAAGAAAAAAAAAATACAAAAACTTCTTAATGAAGAAGAAAAGTTTGCTATTGGTGAGTTTTATTTCCAAGATCCATTAAGGAAAACAAGAAAAAAAAATTCAATCGAAGAAAAATAGCAACTAAAAATAATTGATTTTCCCATTCATTAAAATTCCAATATTTTAATAACCCTAAAATAAAAAATAAAATTTTCTTTTTATTTGTAATCGCTTTAGCCAATGGCCCTCTTCGATTCAATTAACGTCCGATGGGTCGTAATTTCATTGAGAAAATCAGTGATGCGTTTGTCTCACTCACTCGTTTCATTGTCCTCTCAATCTGGTCATTGGAGCTCTTGGATCTTATGATGTGGACTTTAGCTGGCCCCTCATTTTCCTCTTGTAATATTTTCTGTCATGTACAGAATGAAATTATTAAAGGGAGAGGGGGAAATGAGAGAAAAACTCGAGTCTTTTCATCCTCTCTTTCATCCCCTTTGCCAACCCCTCTTATCCCTCATCCAATTAGATGTTGGACAAGTTTATATGAACCTCGAAACAAATCTATTTCTTCTCATTGTTGAAATGACTTTTGCTATTCGATTTTTATTAAATGAGAAAAAAAATTAAAATTATTTTTTGTTGTTTGTCATATTTATTAGCGTAGGAGTTGTTTTTGCACAAAACTCGCATTTTTTCCATTAATGGGTATACACTTTGCTCAGATAAGAGAGATTTAGATGCTCGAGACCCGTAGCTGCTCCACCTGGTTGCACTATTTTGTCACTGGGGGGACGAGCAACATGTACCAAGGCCGTTTAAATGTATGGTCGAATGGAAGCGTGGGCCTTGTCTCCTGACAACCAGTTTGGCTTGCTTGTTGGGTCAGCAACCACTTGTCTGTGAAATGTTTCAGATAGGAGTTTCGAGTGAATGTTTATGAGAATAAAACTTTTTTTATGCGCTGGAATTTTGCTTTAAAACCTCGCGAATAAAAAAATCGACTCGAAGCGTGATGTTAGTAACCCGGATCGGGGGCTCCGCATCAAAGCCAGAACAAATTGCTTTTAATCATTATAATTATTGTGTATTATGTAGCTTTATTATAATTTATAAAGTTTTAATCAATTTATTAAAATTAATTACCAACTAATTATTTTCGTGGAACTTAAAAAAAAATTTTTTAAGTTAATAAAATAAGATCCAATTAAAAAAAAATTAAAAATTCATTATTTTCGAGTTTTATTTCGACATTATCAGACTTGGATCCTTAAGCCTTTTGGAGAGCCAGTCAAACTTTAAAATCTCTCATTATGCGATTATTGATAATCAACAAAAGCCTGCCTTTCACAATAGATTTGTGCAAATTAAAACCACTTTATTGTCTACGAGTTGATAATAATTAAAACTGTCGAAATTAAATTTAATACTAAGATAAGCCTTTAGTAAATTTTTTTTTTTAAATAATAAATCGTTAATCCGGTCGCAGCCTTAATTGACCAATGGCAAGCAGATCTGCAAGGTAGAAGCAAATGTCACTTGTTTCGATCGTAGTAATCGATCAAATGCTTATTGTGTATTAATAAATTGGCACGTAAAAGCTTTTTCAACCAACGATAATGAGTTATCGATTTTTATTTTTATTTCTCGACTTTATTGTTATTTACTATTATTATAATAAACGTCGAGACCAGACGTCACTCGTTTTAAATTTGTAATTTTGTTGCTCGCAATTATTTCAAGTTGTTGGGAAATGTGGCAACCGTTAATGCGTCTCTTGAAGATCCGCTAATCTTCGACTCTGCAATTGCGTGCACTGCCGAGACACTCGCCACGCCCCTCATCGGTGATTTAGAGAAGCTGATAACTGTGACTGTCACTTTAATGACTAACATCTATTAATATAAAATCAAAAAAAATATATACAAAATAATTAAAGGGTAAAAAAAATTAATTTTTTATTTTTTATATATATTTTTTTTTATAGTTTTTAGTTAACGGAAAGTGAATGGTATTAATGACACGCGAAGTGACTTTAATGGAATTTTTGTCATTAAATTTGTGTGGGTCAGGATGGGTTCGCATGTGTCTGTTCTGCGTGTTTATCATTGGCCGTTGCTACGGCAACGTCTCACTCCTCAACTCGTTTCGCTGCGAGTTGTTTCTAACGTGAGCAGGTGTGAAATTAAAATGACAAGGCAGGTGTGAAACCCCACACGCCCCATTCTCCAATGTCTACACGCGAGTCAGAAGTATCGATAAGTAATTTTAGAACATAACTTAAGACTTCTTTTTTGACCCTTTGTTGCGGTCACCAAAACTCAAACGTCATTTTTATTAAATTACAAATTAATCGATTAAATTTAAATTTCAAACAATTTTATATAACATTTTCGAGGGCTGCGAAACCAACGGTTTTATATACGTTTGACATAAAATTCAATACCTTAACTGACAAATTACACGAGGGGAAGGTGGGGGTTTGTTATAGAAACGAAGGCGAAAAAATAGTAGGCAATTCTAGTAACGCCTCTCGTGACAAAATGAGTAAATGAATTTGAACCACGTCAAGAAAATAATAAAATAAAACAATTTTCATTGATCTTATACGTGACGTGTATATAACGGTTAATTAGACGGAAATTCATAAACAATTTACTGTATACGTAAGTCCATTCTTTTTAGCATTGAAATATTTTTATTATTATCAATAAAAAGATATTCTAAGGGTGTGTTTCACTAGTTCTCACCAGGGGACCGAGGCAATGGACTGTAGATTGATTGCAGATAGATCCAAGTATGGTTGTGCGTGTAGTGCGAAAAAAAGAAAAAATAATGTAGTGGATGTGACCTTAAGTCTATTGGTGGGTTCTTCGAACAGACGTAGGTCACCCTGGGTCGTCTCATTAGAGTCGCGCCCTCTTGTATCGTCTATGGGTACTCGATAGACCAAAGGTTACAACTCGCCTAAATTGGTTGGATTTTTTTTTTTTTGTTTTAAAGTTTTATTTTTCGATATTAGCCTTATAAATCCATTGTTGATTTTAATTTACTAGTTGTACTTTACAACGTTTTATGCAAAGTTCGTTATTCCCTTTCGCTCTCGATGCAACCTAATCATCTCCGCTATTCCTCTTGCGAATAGATGTTTATTGAATTCTGTGATTCGAGAGGATTCACCCTCCTTTTCCATCATTCCTTCATCTCTTTTTTTAGCTCTTTTCATTTTTTTTTTCTTTACCACTTCTTCTTCTTGACCATATTCTAATATCCGGTTGTTGTCTGCAATTCATTTCCCTTCTGCGATTTTGCTGCAGACTATTGTATTCTTTTCAGTTTGTTTCGTAATTTAAAAAAATTTTTTTTTATTTTTTTTTATATTTTCGATTGGTAGAATATTTTCTCGATTCGATACAATTGTTGGCAAATGAATGGCGAATCGATGATTAAATGTATGGTTGTTGTTTGTGTGTGGGTTTGTTTGTTCTTTTCCTGTAATTAGGAAATTTATTGTTTGGTGTTGATTAACTAGTGAGGTAATGGCTATTTTATCATCAGTTTATCTGTGGATTAGCTGATTATTATGGGATTTATATATTATTTAATATTGGAATTAATTTACATTTTATTAAATTTTTGGATTTTTTTTTAAATTGAATTTTAGGTTTTTAGTAATCATTAAAGATATTATAAATTTTTAAAAAACAATGGATGTTTATTGTTATTTGTTCTTTGTATCAAAAGGGTTAATATTACCAATTTACTTTTTCAATCAATTTTTTTTTATTTATTTTATTCTAATTGGATCAAGTTCTTTGTTTTGCCCGTATCCAAGAAAATTCAATTCGTTTCCATAGCAATTTGTTGTTTTCAGTCTACGGATTATTTTTCATATCGAAGTATTCAAATTTAATTCGTCTTTTTCCCATGATTGGATTTCTATTTTTAATTTACCTACTTTAAAAATTGCATTTTTTTTCCATTCGTTTTAATATAAATTAATAATTCGAAAGCGAATCGAGTTTTAAAATGTTGGAAGTGCATTAATAATATTTTGCAATGTTTTTCATTTTTATGTTTATATCAAAAGCAGATTAGAAATTTGTTCTTGCGCTCTGTTTTCCATTTCACAAGCAATTAGTTTTGGCACAAACCTAATTCGAGATGTTGTTGTCCTGGCAACACATTTGATTATCATTTTGCGAACGAACATAAACTTAGAAAACGTAGGATCTTGTCTTGTTCGCAACTGATTTTGACGATCGTAATTTAATCTCGCTATTCACTAGGAGATGGCGCTTTTTTCATTATACCTGCTAAAACGACTCGATTACAACCGACAATTAAAACCGACTGAAATTCATTGCTTAGTCTTTCAAATTAGCCTTATTTTCTTAACGTCGCTTTAAATTAACTCGCTTCGAATACTTTTTCTTTTTTATCATTAACTCTAACAGCTCGAATGTGTTTGGAATTTTTCATGTCACTTTACTAAAACCACTCGAGTAATTAATCACATTTTTCTTACTGAAAATAATTTCCTAGGTCAGTTAAACACAGAAGCAACGAGAAGAAATCTTTATATGTAATCACTCGAGCATTACCCTTTGAGAACAAAAGATGAAAACCTCGCAACTGACCTTTGATGCTTTCGTGGATCAGTGGTCACTCGCAGACCACTCCAACGTCCGCATCTCTTCAACATTGGGCCCTATGGAACCTTTTGCCCTCGGATACCTGAACCTTTCTCCTCTTCTCGCTTAATAGTATTCATTACTAGAGCACAAATGAGAAGGAAAAGTTAAAAAAAAAATAAAAAAAATTTATCTGCTGACATGACTCGAAATGAAAAGAATTTTTTTTTAATTATTTTTCCAGAGGAGATTTTTAATAGGTCGTTAATTTCTTTGAATGTCATCAAAAAGTGATCAGATTTCGGTTCGTATCGGTAGTTTAATTAGTAGAAACTGGCAAAACACGCACTTTTAGCACGGTTGATTGGCTTCTACAGCATCGCCGTTTTCCCGAAAGAATCGAGCTGCAGGCGAGCGGTCAATACGTGTGTAATTACATGAAATTAGCTTACACTTCTCCTGCTTATTGATTGGCTAACTTAGCCTTAAGCTGTTATTGCTCTGCCGTTGGCTCGAAGAATCTCGGAAAAATAAAATTTTTGTTTTAAAAAAGTTTTATTTAATATTTACTCATTGAATTGATATTTTGAGAAAATTATTCTCATTAATAATTAAAATTTAATTTTCGGTTTGATGCAAATCCAAGAACTGGAGATTCGAAAATGTAATGAAAGTGTGATTTATGGCTTTAAAACCATTCGCATACAATAAATATTGAAATTAAATAAAGGTAAATGAGATTTGAGTTGCTCACTGCACGGGATTAAATACTTTATTTTTCTAATCAACTCACGTGTCACTCATTAATTAATAAATAAACAAACGGATTTTGGTGAATGAGTGAATTGCATCGCTCTTAATTAACGATGAGTGTAAATAAATCGATTGGGAATCGATCAAAGTATCGATTCGATAGTGGTAATTTCTTTAGCCCTGAAGGGTTTCTGTACAAGGAGTGAGGAGTGGCCTGATTCAAGAATTGGTCCCCGCTGGGATATGGCGAGTCAAGGACCCCATTATGTGTGATAATGGTATGAAGGGAGGTCTATTTCCGTTTTTTCTGATTTATGTCTTCAATTGGAGTATAATTTTTTTTTATTATTTTTTTTTTAGTTTTTTTTTTTGTTTTATTTTCTGCACTGGACAATTCTCCCCATCGTTTGTCATCATTTTGATCACTGCGAGTACCATTAACACTTGTTTTCAACTCCTTTTTGTCGCCATATTGACTAAAATTTTGACATTTTCTAAAATTTTTTTTTTTTTTTTCGATTGAATTCTGGGATTTTTTTGTTTGAAAAGATTTTGGAATTTTTTTTTTAAGGGTTGCGGTTTTATAGAGATTTTTTTTTTCTTTTAAATTCTTAATCTTTTGTGTGATTTGATTGACATTTCCGGTTAGTTGTCGTCGTTAGATGGAGCTCGCACTGATGAGATTTACTTGCTGGAAATTTGATAAGACAACAAGCAAAGGCGAAAATTTGATTTTATTTTCTAAAAATTTTTTTAAATATAAAAAAATTACAATTTGAATATCAACTTTAGTCGTATAAAATAATAATTACTTTTAATTAAAAATATAAATTTCTTAAAAATTATTTTCATCGATCGATGGGGAAATGCGAATTTAAAATTAATTAAATATAATTACATCCATTGAAAATGAAGGAACCGCATTCTTGTTTGTTTTTTTTTTTTAAATGGATTTTTATTAGTTAGAAAAGGAAAATAAATGATGACGGGATCGATTTTAATTTCTCTCTTTTATAAGGTAAATGCCAAGTAAGGGCGTTTACCACAATTTGCTGTTGCATCGTGCGACTATTGCAATGTAGAGAAGTTAAGCCTTGAAAATGTAACACGTTGCATTGACATCTCTAGAAAATATCCATCATAAAGAAAAAATTGTACGATTCAGCCTTAAAAATGATGAACCGAGCCTTTTTAACTTACTATTTACTTGTTTTTAATAGTCGATATTAAAAATAAGTTTTTTTTTTTTAATTAAAAAAAAATTGATTTATTGATAAATCCATATTTACAAAAATCGATTTTTAAATTTTTTTTTGATTGTAATTTAATTTCTATATTTGATATTTGTATTGCTACAAATAGTATTGTTTTTTTGCTTTATTTTTGTGCATTTTTATTTTATTTTCTTTTGAAAAATTTTCAATTCAATTTCGAGTTCATGCATTTTTTAAACCCTTTGAACTTCTTCCCGCATCAATTTTTCTTCTTTTGATCTCTTTTTTTTTTTACTTAGAAGCCACAAGTAGCGCTGTCGCTGCAAGTTATTTCCACAAATTCCAATTTTCAAACCCCCATTTTTCATTATCAGCCGCAGATTTTTGCCATCTTTTTTCAATACTATTTTTCTCTT
>JAQFZU010000080.1:0-59654 GCA_034696185.1 Henia vesuviana
TTTGCATAAATTAACAAAAAATATTTTTTTGCATAAATTAACAAAAAATATTTTTTTGCATAAATTAACAAAAAATAGTTTTTTTTATAAATTTGCAAAAATTACCAAAAAATAATTTTTTTTATAAATTTGCATAAATTAACATTAAAAAATTTTTTTAAAATTTTAGAATGACTCCCACTCAAATCGTCTACGCGCAATCACCAGCACCTGAACCCGATACGATCGACTTAACACCGACAAAAAGCCTCAAACCGTCGTTTGTAAAAATCCCAACGGATAAAGAAGTGACCGAAGGTATAAATTAAATTAAAAATAAATTTAAAATTTTTTTAAAATATTTTTTTAATAATTTAAGGTAAAATGGTTCGTTTCGACTGTCGAATTTCGGGTCGACCGTACCCAGAAGTGCTTTGGTACTTGAATAACAAATTAATACTGAACGATCAGAACCACAAACTCATAGTAAACGAAGCGGGAAATCATTCGCTGATGATTACATTAACGAATGCGAACGATGCGGGCACGTACACGTGTGTAGCGAGAAATAAGGGTGGCGAAGCCTCATTTCGGGTCAAATTAACAGTCATCGAACGAGAACAAGTGATTTCACCTAAATTCGTCGAACGTTTCCAAACGATGCACGTACGAGAAGGGGAACCGGTGACACTTCACTGCCGCGCTGTGGGCACTCCGACACCGCGCATCGCCTGGCAGAAGGACGGGGTTCAGATCCACTCGACCCCCGATGCCAGAATCGATACCGACGGTGGTACTTCGTCGCTTACCATTTACCGTACCACCACTTCCGATTCTGCCTGGTACCAGTGCACTGCACAAAACAGTGCTGGAAGTACCGCCACTCGCGCTCGGCTCTGCGTCGAATCCGAACCGACCGTGCAAACGGAGCCGTGGAGATTGACGCTTCCCAGACCCACCAGAGTCATTCGACCACCGTAAGAAATATAAATTTTTAAAAAATAATTATTTAAACGAGTTTTTTTTAAGGGGTTCGCCCGAGAGGGAAATTATTTGGTTGCGTCACGTCGAAAGAGCGAGACCGAAACAACAACCAGAAGAGGAAGATACTCGAATTAGAAGTGCCCCGATGTTCACTCATTTGTTGAAGGATATCAAAGATCTATGTGAAGGCGAAAGAGTTCATTTTGAGGCGAGATTAGTCCCGATAGGTGACCCGACGATGAAAATCGAATGGTTTTTCAACGGTCGTCCGTTGATTATTGGTATAAAATTAACGAAATTTAATTAAAAAAAATTTTAATTGAAAAATTTTTCTTTAAGGATCCCGTTTTATGACTCATTATCACTTCGGTTACGTCACTCTCGACATAATCAGCGCAACATCGGACGATGCGGGAAGCTACACTTGCCACGCCGTCAACGAATTAGGCGAAGACAGCACTAAAGCCACACTAACAATCGTCGCTCGATCCAAACTCGAATTCTCTTCGCAATACCCACAATCCCTCGAGAAGATCCAACAACTGGAAGATTGGGAAAAATACCATCGTCAAGTATCGGTCGAAGAAACGGTCGTGCAGAAACCAGTTTTCATCAAACAATTACGAAATCTCACTAACGTCAGAGAGAATCAACACGCGCATTTTGAAGCTCAAGTGACACCAATGTCGGATCCGACAATGAAAATCGAATGGTACCTCAACGGCCGTCCGTTACAGGCGAGTTCGAGGATCACTACCATTTACAACTTTGGTTACGTCGCCGTCAACATCTCGCATATCCGACTGGAGGACGAGGGAACCTACACTTGCGTGGCAAAGAACAAAGCGGGAAGTGCGAAGACAGAAGCAATGTTGACCGTTCAATGTAAAAAATTTAAAATAATTAATTTATTAATTAAAAAAAAATTCTAAAAATAATTTTAAATTAATTTTAGTACCCCCAGGTGGCGTTGTGACCGATACGGGAGTGAGTGAGCAACGTCAATACATCGAGAAAACTGAAGAATTAGAAGCGTATCAGAAATCGACTTATTATAAATCGACTGAAGAAGATTACATTGAGACTGCGCCGAGGTTCGTGACCGAGATTAAGCATCAAATGAACGTACCCGAAGGTCAAGTAGCTCATTTTGAAGCTCGCTTGGAACCGTTGGGTGATCCAAACTTGAAAGTCGTTTGGTTGAAAGACGGAAAACCATTGGAAGCGAGTAAGTAACGAAATTTAAAAAATTTTAAAAAATTTAAAAAATTCAAATTCAAATTTATTTATTTATTTAAGGTTCCCGAATAACGACATTTTTCAACTTCGGCTACGTATCACTCACGATCAAAGACGTTAAAATCCAAGACGTCGGCACTTACACGTGCAGAGCCACCAATCGAAAGGGAACCGCGACCAGCACTGCCCGATTGACCATTTTAAGTAAATTATCAAAATTAAATTAAAAATTAAAATTAAAAAAAAATTTTTTTTATAGCTTCAAAGGGTTTATTATTCGAAACTCAGCACCCAGAAGGCCTGGAGAAAATTCAGCATCTTGAAGACACCTCACGTTATACGAGAAAAGTGATGGAGGAGACGATGATTAAACAAATCCCGCGACTCACGCCTCTCAGAGGACCCGGACAAGTCCCTGAAGGCGAACGAGCGCATTTCGAAACCCGACTCGAACCAATCAATGATCCAACGATGAAAGTCGAGTGGTTCTTGAATGGAAGACCCCTTCAAACTGGACACAGATTTCAAACGTATTTTGACTTTGGTTACGTCGCTCTCGATATTCTTTACGTTCATCCAGAGGATACGGGCATTTTCACCATCAGAGCGAGTAATAACGCTGGAAGTGCAACACAAACGAGCGAACTCATCGTTATACGTAATTATAAATTTTTAAAATATTTAAAAAAATATAATTTTTAATTATTTTTTATTTTAATCGCAGTCAAAACCCCCATCGATACAACGACGATCCACAAAACCGGCTACGAACGAATGCTTCGATTGGAAGAATCGCATTTTGTCGAACCCCATTACGACATCGACGAAGTGTCAAAATCAAAACCGTATTTCCCAGTCCCATTGAAAGATCCACCACCATTAAAAGAAGGCGAACACATCCATCTGGAATGTCGTTTGGAACCAAAAGGCGACCCGACGATGAGAGTCGAATGGTTCTTCAACGGCCGTCCATTGACTGTTGGAACTCGATTCAAAACCATTTTCGATTTCGGTTATGTCGCTCTCGACATCACCTTCGCTTATCCAGAAGACACTGGCGAGTACACCGTACGTGCCACCAATCATTTGGGCACTGCACACACCAGTTCGTCCGTCAGAGTGATCGGGAAAAAATCGATCGACTACGAATCGCAGTATCCGGAGAGTATGGAACAGATCCAGAGATTAGAAGACACTTCGAGATATCAAAGAAAAACATACGAAGAAACGATTGTACGACAAATGCCAAGTTTCGTCAAACCGTTGAGGAACGTGGACAGTTCGGAAGGCAACAATATCCATTTGGAATGTCGATTGCAACCCGTCGGTGACCCGGCAATGAAAGTCGAGTGGTTTTTCAATGGTCAACCAGTCAAAACTGGTCATCGGTTTAGACCCGCGTATGACTTCGATTACGTTGCTTTGGATGTTTTGAGTATTTATCCAGAAGATTCAGGAATTTATTCGTGCAAAGCGACCAACGAGATCGGTGAAGCGGTGACGTCAGCATCCGTTAAAATCACTGGTAAATTCGGTTTTAAAAATTACAAAATTTAAAATAAAATTTTTTTTTATTTAACAGCTAAGAAATCGTTGATCCTCGAATCGCAACATCCAGAAGGGTTGGAACAAATCCAATACTTGGAAGATACATCGCGTTACCAAAGGGAAGAATGGATTGAAGAAGAAGTACGAATTCCACCACGTTTTCTAACTAAATTCAAAGATTTGGATCTACGCGAGGGACAAAATGCGCATTTCGAATGTCGACTTGAACCACTCACAGACCCAAATTTAAAGGTCGAATGGTTCAGGAACGAGAAATCACTAACAGTCGGACATCGATTCAGACCGTTGCACGATTTTGGGTATGTCGCATTGGACATTTTGGGTGTCGTACCAGAGGATACGGGAGTTTACAAATGTCGGGCTACGAATCTCGTCGGATCAGACGAAATGGCGGTCAAATTAATTTGCAAAGGTAAAAAAAAATAAAACAAATTCTAAATCGATTAAAATTTTATTAAATTTTAAATTAAATTCAGGAATCAAAGAAATTCAAACTGAAACTCAACACGAAGAAAGTCTGCGCTCGATTCAATACCTCGAAGACACGACGAGATACGTGAGAGAAGAAATTAAAGAAGAAGTGAGCACTCAACCGCCCGTTTTCACTACATCCATAAGAGACATCGAATTGAAGGAAGGACAACGATCGCATTTCGAGTGTCGACTTATCCCAGTTAACGACCCCAATATGAAAGTCGAATGGTTTAGAAATAACGTACTCGTTAAATCTGGTAAATAAAATAAATATTTAAATTTTTATTTAATTTATTTATTGAATTTTTTTAATTTTTTTTAAGGTACTCGTTTCACCGAAACAAATAACTTTGGGTTCGTCGCTTTGGACATTTTGACCACTTACCCAGAGGACTCAGGCCCTTACACATGCAAAGCCACCAATCCTTTGGGCTCTGCAACAACTTCTGCAGCACTCAAATGTCACGGTAAGTCCTGTGAGAATGATTTTGTGTGTGAAAGTATCAAAGAAACTGAACTTCATTCAACTACTGAACCCAATTTTTCATTTTTCATTTTAATTTATTCATTTTTAAATATTAGAAAATTCTTTTCAGCCAACATGATGAGATTGAAGGTAAAGGGTTAACATTTTCATTTTTGAATTTAAAAATTTTTAAGAACTTTTTTTTTGGGTGAGAAAGGTAAATTGTTGTGATTATTTAAAAATTGGAGAATTTTGAGTGGAATTGACCAAAATTTCGCAGCTAAACGCTCCATTATACTCGACACTCAACACGAAGAAGCTTTAGAGCAAATTCAATATTTGGAGGATCCCGGTCGGTTGGCAAGACCCGTGTACATCGAGGAATTGAGGACCCAACCGCCAGTATTCACAGCACCAATGAAAGATCTCACGTTGATGGAGAACCAAAGCGCTCATTTCGAGACGAGGCTTATCCCAACGGCTGATCCTAATCTCAAAGTCGAATGGTACAAAAATGGTTTGCCTTTACAAGCAGGTAAAATAAAAAATTAAAAATTTCAAAAAACAATTTTTTTAAATAATTAAAATTTCCATTTTAGCCAATCGCGTGACGACATTGCACGACTTTGGCTACGTCGCACTCGATCTCTCTTACGTCAAACCGGACGATACCGGCACTTACACGTGCAAGGCCAGCAACGATATGGGCACCGCAGTTATCTCTGCCACTCTCGTCGTTCAGTCAAAATCATCTCTCGACTTCCAAACCCAACATCCCGAAGGCCTCGAGAAGATCCAACGACTCGAAGATAGCACCAAATATCATCGCACCGAACTGACCGAAACGGTCATCGATCAGAAACCCTTCTTTATCACCCCTCTGACCGGCCCCACCCACCGACTCGAGGGTCAAAACACTCACATGGAATGTCGTGTCGGACCGTTCCCGGATCCCGATCTCAAAGTCGAGTGGTTTTTTAATGGGAAACCCTTGCAAATCGGACATCGGTTCCGCACCGTTTTTGATTTCGGTTTCGCCGCACTTAATATTCTTTACGTGTATCCAGAGGACACGGGTACGTACACCGTACGGGCCTCGAATCGTATTGGTATGGGCACTTCCAGTCTCGATTTGACTGTCGCCGCTAAGAATAAACTCGATTTGGACACTCAACATCCAGAAGGACTGGAGAAAATTCATCTACTCGAGGATCAATCGCGATTCGTACGTCCAGAATACACAGAACCGATCGTACGAGAGAAACCGCAATTCACACGTCCTTTACGAAACCTCGAAAACCTCATCGAAGGCGGCGCAGCTCATTTGGAGGCGACCTTAATCCCAGTCAACGACCCGACAATGAAAGTCGAATGGTTCTTCAACGGTAACCTCTTACCTCACGGTCACAGGTACCGTACCACTTACGATTTTAGCTACGTCGCACTCGATATCCTCTACGTGTACCCAGAAGACGCCGGTACGTACATGTGCAAAGCGACAAACTGTGTCGGAGAGGCCATCACCACTTGTCGCATCGATATTCGGGCCAAGAAATCGATAGATACGGGAACCTTACACGAAGAAGGGTTGAAGAAGATCCAGCAACTGGAGGCGGTCAGTGAACCGATGCCGAGGGAGGAACTGGCGCCGGTTTTGAGACCACCGGAATTCCTCATTCCGTTGGCCAATCGCAATGTGAAGGAGGGTCAATCACTACATTTGGATACAAAGTTGATACCAATCAACGACCCCGACATGAAGGTCGAGTGGTTTGTTAATGGCGTTGAAATTCAAACTGGACATCGATTCAGAACGACACACGATTTCGGATACGTCGCACTCGATATTTTGTACGTTTATCCCGAAGATGTGGGTACTTATATGTGTAGAGCGACAAATAAAGTGGGTGAAGCGGTCGTCAATTGTCAAGTGAATATCGAACGTGAGTTGTTTTTTAAATTTTAAAGGAAAATTTTGATAATTTAGTTAATTGTTGATTTTACAGCTAAAAAGAGTATTTATCTCGATACTCAACATCCCGAAGGTCTCGATAGAATTCGCGAACTCGAAGCCCCCAAATGGGAACGACCGGCCGAACCCGAACCGCCGGAACAACCACCAATCTTCGTCTCGCAACTCAACGGTCAAACTCTACTCGTCGAAGGCGACTCTGCGCATCTTGAAGCTCGCGTCGTGCCCGTTCACGATCCTCATCTGACCGTCGAATTCTTCCACAATGGCGAACCCCTCGATGCGGGATCGCGATTCCACGTCACTTTCGATTTCGGTTACGTCGCAATTGATATCAGTCACGTTTTCCCAGAAGATACGGGAAATTACACGGCCGTTGCGAGAAATCGCGTCGGACAAGACACGACGTCGATCGATATCCAAATCGAGGCCAAAGGGTCGATCATAACCGACACGCATCATCCAGAAATGGTTGGAAAAATCGGTGAACTCGAAGATTTCGATAGAAAATGGGCGCGGCAGGTTCCACCGGAGAAAATCAAGACTTTCCAACGTCCGGTTTTTACGGTTCCGTTGCGCAATTTGGACGATTTGATCGAAGACGAACCCGCGCATTTGGAATGTCGACTTATTCCGGTCGGGGATCCGACTATGGTCGTCGAATGGTTCCATAACGACGTGTTGATACCAGAAAGTAAATTTTAAAAATTAAATTAAAGGGTTAATTTGATTAATAATAATCTTTTTTAAAAAGGTTCGAGGTATAAGAAAGTCCACGATTTCGATTACGTCGCATTGGATTTGGATTACGTGCGACCGGCCGATCTTGGAATTTACAAATGTCACGCGACTAATGCCAATGGAGAAGCCGTCACCACATGTTCCATGAAAATAAGACGTAAAATGTTCATTTATTTTAAAAAACATAAAATAATTTTATTTCTTTAATAGCGAAAGCGACAATTATTTACGATACGGTTCATCCGAAGGGATTACAAAAGATCCGTCAAATGGAAGACGATCGAGGCGCGCCTCCACCCGAAGCGAAAGAGGCCATATATGGCAAGCCAGTGTTTACGGCTGCTTTGACCGGTCCGACAGAGTTGTGGGAGGGTCAACCGGCGCATTACGAATGTCGGGTAATACCTGTCGGTGATCCAAGTCTACGTTTCGAGTGGTACATCAGTGGAATCGAATTGAGACCGAGTGAGAAATCGATTTTTTAAAATAATTTTTTTTATATTTATTAATTTTGTATCAAAATAGGTGCGAGAGAACGAACTGTACACGATTTTGGTATGGTAACGTTAGATATCGCTCACGTGATCCCGGAAGATGCAGGTGTTTACATGTGTAAAGCAATAAACAATGCGGGAGAAGCCATCACGAGTATCGCGCTCAAAGTCCACGGTAAAAAAATTTGCATAAAAAATTTAAAAATTTAAATAAAAAAAATTAATTTATTCATCAAAGCACTCAAACCGATCCGACTTGAGACATTCAGCGAAGAAGCGTTACGACAAACCGCCAAATTCGAATACGACAGCACTTTCATCCCCGAAGAAATCAAAGAACCGAAGCAACGACCACCGATTTGGACCACTCATTTACAAAGCCACGATAACCTCGTCGAGAACCAATCGGTGCATTTGCAGGGCACCGTCGAACCGATCGACGACGAGAAACTACGCATCGAATGGTACAAGAACGGAATCCCATTACAATTCGGCACACGCATGCGCAATCGAGTCGACTTCGGTCTCGTCACTCTGGACATCAGCGGAATCCGTTCGGACGATTCGGGAATTTACACCTGCAGAGCCGTTAACGAGGTCGGCGAAGCGACCACCACATGCACCCTCAAAGCCACCGACAAACATTGGCTCATAGGACACCCTCAAAGACCCGACAGCCTCGAACCAATACGACGATTGGAGGAACTAAAATACGAAGCGAGACAAGAGTTCGAACCAACTTATGCAAGTCCAGTTTTCCTCACCCACCTCAACGACGTGGAATGCTGGGAATCCGATCACGCGCACTTCTTCTGCAAAGTCGAGCCGCACCGCGACCCGTCGCTGGTCATCGAATTCCTATGCAACGGCGAACCGTTACCACTGGCAACCAAATTCACGGTCAGAAACGATTTAGGCAACATCTCGTTGGACATCAGTCACAGTTATCCAGAAGATGCGGGTATTTACGTATGCAAAGCGACCAACGACCACGGACAGGCGATGACGTCAGGATCGTTGAAAGTCCATAGCAAAAAGAGCATCATTTACGACACGCAGCATCCGAAAGGATTGAAAGGGTTGGAGACTGTGCAAGCGGTCGAAGATGCGTTTACGTCGAGAGCAGAAGTAATTCGAATTTAATTATTCATTTAATTTTAAATTAATTTTTTTTTTTTTTTAGTTTGAACCAATGGCAGTCGATGTCGAATACCCGAAACCCTATTGGGTCGTGCCGCTTGAGCCCGAATTCACGGTGAACGAAACTGAACCTCTGCATTTGCAAGGTCAAGTTGAGCCGTGCGCAGATCCAAATTTGACCATCGAATGGTTCTTAAATGGGAAACCCCTGGAAATGGCTTCGCGGTTCGCATTCGTCCACGATTTCGGTCGAGTTTCGTTAGACGTTTCCGACATGTGGCCCAGGGATTCGGGAATTTACACTTGTCGAGCTAAAAATCTCGCCGGTGAAGCCTATACCACAACCACGATCACGGTGCTCGGTAAAGGTGTTTTACTCGAAGGGACTTTGCATCCGAAGGGTAAAGAAGGGTTAGAGAGGATCCAAGATTTGGAAGATTCGTTGGCTTATATCGAACATCCGTTACCAGAAGAGGAAGGGCAACCACCAGTGTTCACGTCGCAGTTCGAAAACTTGACCAATCTGACCGAAGGTGACATCGCGCATTTCGAAGCTTCGTTGGCACCCGCCGGAGACCAAACGATGGTCGTCGAGTGGTTCTTTAACGATAAACCTCTGCAAGTCGGGCACAGATTGAGGACCGTTCATGCTTTCGGGATGGTCGTTTTGGAGATTCTTGGTGTTTATCTTGAAGATTCGGGTATCTACAAATGCAGGGCCACCAATAAATGGGGGAGGGCGGAGATAGAGGTCGAATTGGAGTGCATTGATAGAGTCAAGGGACAACCACCGCATTTTACTACTCAATTACAAGTGATTTTTTTAAAAAAAATTTTTAATAATTAAAATTAATTTTTTTTAATGATTTTAGGATTTGGTAAATCTCAAAGAAGGTGATTCGGCTCATTTCGAGTGTAATCTCATCCCAGTTGGTGATCCAGCAATGAAAGTCGAATGGTTCCATAATGGATTGCCAATGAGAGACAGTAATTAAAATTCAATTTAATTTTAATTTTTTTTATTTTTTAAAAATTATTTTTATTTAAATTAGGTGCTCGTATTAAGACATTGAGCGATTTCGGTTACGTTGTCATGGATATTTCGTTTGTAGAACCAAATAAAAATGGTGAATACGAGTGTCGGGCGACCAATAAATATGGCACTGACTCGACACGTTGTCGCGTCCACTGTCTCGGTCGTGGCACCCTCTTTTTCGACTCTCTTCAACCACAAAGTCTCGATCAAATCGCCGTTTTGGAAGGCGCCAAATACTCCACCGACACTTACATTCAAACGGGTCCGAATCAACCACCAAAATACACAACTCATATTCAATCACTCGAGAAATTAGTCGAGGGTCACAGTGCTCATTTCGAGGCTACTTTGATACCGGTCAATGATCCAGAATTGACCGTCGAATGGTATTTCAATGGTGAGAAACTAAAACACGGCCATAGATTCCGCACGTTTCATGATTTCGGGATCGTCATTTTGGATATTTTGTATTGCTACGCCGAAGATTCGGGGGTTTACGAGGCTGTGGCCACCAATCGCTTCGGCCAAGACATCACCAGGGCTAATTTGAAGTGCAGATGTAAGATTTTACAATTTAATTTTTATTTATTTTTTTTTAATTTAAAATTTAAAATTTTTTTTTTTTTTTATAGCCAAAGCAAGTCTCATCTTCGACCCACAAATCCCGAAGGAAATGGAAGGGGGTCTCGAGAAAATTCAATATTTGGAAGAATCGATGCTTCGACAGAGGAAAGAAATGATCACCGAACCCAGTAAACAACCGCCAGTTTTCACGGTTCCATTAGAAAATCAAACGGATTTACGTGAGGGCGAAAATGCGCATTTGGAGGCGCGATTGGTACCAGTCGATGATCCAAAACTCAAGATTGAATGGTTTAAAAATGGTGTCCCACTTCGAATCGGTAAAAAAAAATAAAATTTTTTTATTAATTTAAAAAAATTAAATTTTAAATCTTTTTAAAGGTTCGCGATTCCGAGCGATTCACGATTTCGGTTTCGTCGTATTGGAAATGTCTCCCGTGTACCCGGAGGACGAGGGCGAGTACCACTGCCGGGCTTCCAACGAGTTGGGGGAAGCGGTCACTTCGTGCACCGTCAAATGCGAGGGCAAAAGAGGGGTTATTTTGGACACTCAGTTACCCCAAGAAATGCAAACGGGGGTGGATAAAATTGCGCAATTGGAGGGATTCAGCGATGCGAGGATTCCGGAATTGTGGATGGACGTCGAAGAGGCTAATCCACCTCAATTCATCACTCAGCCTGAGGATCTGACGTTGCCCGAAAACAGTTTGGCGCATTTCGAGTGTCAGTTGATTCCAGTTGGAGACCCCAGTATGAAAGTCGAATGGTTCCACAATGGAAAATCCGTCACTGCGGGTAAGATTCGCAAACTCGATTTCAGGGGTTTGTAAATGGCACTTTCGGTCTAGTTAGGGGCTTAAAAACTCAGGGGAGCTTGGAACCAGTCACCTAGTAGACCATCAGAAAATATTAGGGGCTCAAGTAAACCGGAAGTGCATTTTTACACTTTTTGAATATGCCGCCTCGAACGATCTTTTGTTGAAAATCGAATTTGGAGGGGTTAAAATGGGCACTTCCCTGTCAGTTGCGGTCATTCGCATTTAGGAACTGTTAAGGCCTACTCGTGTAGTTAGTGCGTTGAAATTTTTAGGGGCTTAACTAAACCGGAAGTGGCATTTCGGGCTGCACGAAAGTGGAGAAATTGACGGTGTTTATTTACGTTTTTTAGGTTCGCGAGTTAAAACCATTCACGATTTCGGTTACGTCATTCTCGAAATGGCCGGAGCGTATGGCAGAGATGCCGGACTCTACACGGTCAAGGCTACCAACAAGCATGGCGAAGCGACCACTTCCTGTCGATTGGCTATTCAAAGCAAACACGGGATCGACGTCGAACCGCAACTTCCCGGTTTTTTCAAATCCGGAACAGAAAGTCTTCAACTCTTAGAACGCTCTAAATACGAAAAAGAAGAACCGATGCAAGTCGACGAAATCCCACATCCACCCGTCTTCACCACCGACATTCAAGATTTGCCCAACTTGACCGAAGGTGACCCGGCGCACTTCGAATGCAGAGTCGAACCGATCGGAGTTAAACTCGAATGGTTCCACAATGGAAAACCCCTGGAACCCGGAACGAGGACACGAACAATGGACGATTTCGGATTCGTCGTTCTAGACATCGATTGGACCTTCCCTCGCGACTGCGGCGAATATTTGTGCCGCGCGACCAACAAATGGGGTGTGGCCACCACCAAAGCCGTATTAATGTGCAAAGGTATCCCCTCGTCCATTAACCACCAAAAAAAAATCTAAATTTTCACTTTAACTCAACAGGCAAAAGAGACATCATCATCGATTCCCAGCTTCCCGAAGGCATGGATGGAGAAAAACTACAAGCGCTCGAAATGCCTCATCAAACGGAAATTCCAGTAGAAGAAACTCCATTGGAACCACCGAAATTCGTCACCCAACTCAAAGATCAGGACGATCTATACGAGGGTGATTTGGCTCATTTCGATGCCCGACTCATCCCAGTCAACGATCCCAAATTACAAGTCCAATGGTACCACAACAACGAACCGATCAAATCTGGTCACAGATTCAAAACAACTCACGATTTCGATTACGTCGCTCTCGATATCCTTTATGCTTATCCAGAAGACAGTGGCGAGTACTTGGCGCATGCTCATAACGATTTGGGCGAAGATACGACCAAAGCCAGTCTCAAATGCAAAAGTACTCAGAGTATCGTTTTGTATAATCAAGTCCCTAGGGATTTAGACAAACCAGAAGCTTTGGTACAAATGGAGGCAGCATTGAAACAGTGCGAGCAACCTATTAAATTGACCGATAAAGACATTTTCGACCCGGCCAAAGGACGTCCACCTAAATTCGTCACTCAAATCCAAGATTTGGATGTGAACGAAATGGCGAGCGCCAAATTCGAATGTCAGTTATCACCCGTTGCCGATCCGAATATGAAACTCGAATGGTTTTTCAATGGAAGACCTTTGGCTTTCAGTAAGATTTGTATCTTAAAAACATTTTTTTTTAATTTTAATTTTTATTTTATTAATAGAAAATCGATTTAATCCCATTTACGATTTCGGTTACGTCGCGATGGAGTTTGATTGGCTCTACCCAGAAGACACTGGGGAATATCTTTGCAGAGCAACGAATCAGTACGGCTCGGATGAAACCAAAGCTTACGTGAAAGTTAAACCGGGACCAGGAATCGATTACGGCACACAATTACCGAGGGAATGGGAAAACGCATTGAGGAAAATACAAGACATCGAAGCGGGACGACGCAAGAAACGAGGTCACGAAGACTACGCCAGACAACGCGAACCACCGAAATTCCTCGTCAAACTCGAACCGTTCATAGTCGACGAGGGCGAATGGGCGAAATTCAGAGTCAGAGTCACTGGTAACCCAAAACCGAGATTAACGTGGTTCATCAACGGCAAAAGAGTCGTTTCGGTATATTTTTAAACCCAAAAATCAATTGAGAATTAAATAAAAAAAATTTTCAGGGTTCGAGATATAAATTATCGTACGATGGGATGCATCGATTGGATATACCGAAAGCAAGGCAATACGATCACGGTAAAGTGGAAGTTTATGCGAGAAATTCATTGGGCGAAGCGTCGTGTGCAACTACGTTAGACGTCAGACCCAAACGAGACGATTATCGAGCGCTGTTGAAACGATCACCGCGACGTTAGTTGACTGTTTTTCTATTAATTAAAATAAGATTTAATATTGATATTTTATTTCTAGCGTGGTACGATACGAAAGTGAAGTTATATCAAGAAGAAAGAAAAGATTTGGAAGTCGAAAGGAAATTCGAGGAGCATTTGGGTACGAAGAAATCGAATTTGTATCACGTTGATGAAGATACAAGGAAACATTTATGTACGAGATTGGATAAAGACGAATCGTATTTGGCCGAAGTTTGGAAGAAAAGACGAATCGATGCACAGGGAATTTATGTTCCACCAGAAGAGGATTTATCGGATGAGGAAAGACAACAAAGACTTAAAGAAAGTGTTTCGTTATCGCAACACATGGCGAAAACTTATGAGGAAAATCTGTGAGTTTTTTTTGAATTTTTTTGAAATTTAAATTTTTTTGGTTTTTGAAATTTTGAATTTTTATTTTGGTGAAATTTAAATTTTAAAATGGAAATTTTTAATAGTGAGGACTCGAGAGGCGATGAAATTCCTTACGTTAAAAAATCAAAATACAGGACTAGAGAAAGGTAGTTTTTTTGAGTGTTTTTGAAAATGTTTTGTCGTTTTCTGCACGTTTTTGTTGTTTTTGACGTTTTGCAGTTTTTTTTCTTGTTTTTTTTTTTAAAAAAAAATATTAAAATAATTTTTTTTTTATTTTAGTGAAGGAAAAAGTTATTTTCCTGGTCCGGCCGAATCAACAGTCCACGGGAAAGAAATTGTGACCCAAAAACAAACACAAACTCAAAAAGAACAAAAAGACGACAAAGAAATTCACAGAAAGAAAACTTTAACTGAAAAATTCGAACAAGAGCATAAAGGAACGACAACAGAAAGACGTGTTATAGGGAAACCAGTAAAAAAAAAAAATCAAATCAAAATAATCAAAATAATTAAAATTAAATTTTTTTTTCTTCAGATCGAATCGATCCCGCCGGTTTTCACCAAGAAAATCCAACCATGTCGTTCATTCGAAGGCGAACCAGCGAAATTCGACTGCGAATTCACCGGTACCCCAGCACCAAACGTCACATGGTACAGGGAAAACTACGCCATCAAAAACTCAGCCGAATTCAATGTAAATTACACCCAACAAATCCAAATCAAAATCAATAACAACTTTAATCGCAGATAATAACAACGGACACGACATCGACATTGATCATAAGAGACGTTTTCATGGAAGACAGCGGCGATTTCTCTGTTATAGCACAAAATCGTGGCGGAACAGCTAAAAGCAATGCAAATTTAGTAGTCGAAGGTCTCGATTAATATCAATTAATTATTAATTTTACCATAAAATTAAAAAATTTAATTTCAGATCGCAAAGACAGACCGAAAGGCGCAGTTCCACCAAATTTCTTAGTGACGGCGCAAGACGTGAATGTAAAAGCAGGACAATTGATACGTTTGGATACAAAAGTGAATGGAAGTAAACCGATGGATATTTATTGGCTTAAAGTAATTAAAATTACAATTTCTAAACAACATTTTAACTTTAATTTACATTTTTTTAGAACGGAAAGAAAGTCGAACCGGACATTCGCTACAAAATGCTGGAAGAAGACGATGTTTACACGTTACTCATCATCGAAGCTTTCCCAGAAGACATCGGCAACTACGAATGTGTCGCTATAAGCAAATTCGGCGAAGCTCGATGCCAAGCTCAAGTTTACGTTGAACGTAATTTAAAATTAAAATTTAAAAATGTTAAAATAATTTAAAAAAAAAAATTTTCCAGCCTCTCACGGAGACACTTCGACCGCCCGCGCTAAACCCGGAATAGAAAAAGAGAAAAAAGATAAAAATTTAAAAGCGCCGTCAATCATAATGCCATTGAGTGACCAAACGGTCAACGAAGGTCAATCGGCGGTATTCAAATGTCGAATTTCCGCAACCCCAGCACCACAAGTCAAATGGTTCCGTGGTGATAATTTAATCAAACCCTCGCGATACTTTCGCATGTCTCACGAAGGCGATCAATTCATTTTACGTATCTCCGAAGCCTTTCCAGAAGACGAAGGCAAATACAAATGCATCGCCCAAAATTCGGCCGGTCAAATCAATGCAGAAGCCAAATTAAAAGTTTTAGGTAAATTTCATTTCAAATCAATTCAAAACACAAAATTAATTTATATTTTTTTATTTTTTAAAAATCAGCACCAGAAGCTTCGGTGATTCCACCGACGGTTGCGAATTTCAGAGACGTGAGAGTCCGCGAAGGGCAACCGGCGAAATTTGTTACTCAAGTATCGGGAACCCCAACACCGACTGTTCAATGGTTCAGGGAAGGCATTTTAATACCGCAATCGCAAGATTTTCAAGTAAAATAATTTAATAAAAAAAAAAAATTTAATTTAAAAAAAAATTAATTTTTAGATTACCCAAACGGGCAATACATGCACTTTGACCATCACACAAACATACCCAGAAGACACGGGTCGTTTCAGTTGCCGAGCCACCAACTTAAGTGGTCAAGTCGAAGCCTCTGCGTACCTACGAGTGGAAAGTAAGAGTTAAATTTACAAAAAAAGGTGAAACTTTTACCCTTTTTATCCTCACAATCCTAACTTCTATATAAATATATATATATATATATTCATTAAATTAGGCTTTTTAAATATGTATTTTTATGCTAATTTTATGCTAATTTTAACTGGCAAATTTTAAAATTTTAATTATTACAAATTAAATGCCCAAAATGATTTTAATAGCTTTTTAAAAACGCTTTTTTAAAAACCCTTTTATCCCAGATATTTATATATGTATAACTTATGTTAATAAAAAAAATAGAATTATGCAAATTATCGCGTTTTTTATTTTTTTTTTATTATTTAAAATTGAACAAAAATCACAAAAATACATTAGGTGCACTTAAACAAATAAAAAAAATAGAAAAATGGCAAAATTTAACGTGGAATTTCTTCTTTTTGAAACAGAGACTGGCAAAGGACCCTTGAGCCGACCCAAAAGTCAAGACAAACCAGTCGTTAGTAAGCAAGAAATCAATTTGAGACCCCAAGTTGCACCATCTTCGACAGTCTCTGCTCTTAAAGAAGTGGCTTACAATCGTGTTAAAGACAGTGCACCTAAATTCACTCAACAACTATTCCCGGTACATGTTATCGAAGGACAAAAATCCGTTTTCGAATGTAAAGTCGAAGGTTCTCCAATGCCTGACATTTCGTGGTTCGTCAACGGTTCGTTAATCGAGCAACGAAATCGCCTTTTCCTATTCGCTTTTAACAGAGGTTTTGCGCGCGCTGAAATACTCGCAACGACTGCAGATTTCGCTGGGACTGTCACTTGTAAAGCGAAAAACAGAGTGGGTGAAGTAGAAACGACGACTAAATTAACGGTTGTAGGTATGTTATGTAAATTTCTTTTTATGTCTGTTGATTATCCCTTATTTGGAATTTTTAAAAGAATTTTTTTTTTTAATTTTGGCATGAGTTTTGGGTTAAGTTAAATTTGGATTTATTTACGTTGTGAATTTTTGAATTTGAGCCATGACATTGAAATTGGAGTTTAAAATAAATTTTAAATTTATTTTCATTTGTATTTGTTCACTCGTGCGTTTAACGTTGGATTTTATCGTTGTTAAGCATTTTAATTTTTTTTCTGGCAAAGAAATGGTAAATGAGGTAATTTTGGTTTTAAAATAGATTTTTAAATTAATTTTAAATATATTAATTTAATTGAAATTAAATTTTTAAATTTTTTTTGTTTAATTTTTAGGTAAACAAGAATTGGCGCCAAAATTCATATCTGGGCTTAAGAATTTGAAAGTTAACGAAGGCGATGCAGTAACGTTGCAATGTACCGTTAAAGGTACACCCACACCAGATATTAGTTGGTTTAGAGGCGAAAGACAAATCAAACAATCGAAAGATTTTCAACAATTTTACGATGTTCAAAGTGGAATTGCGAAACTCGTCATCGCCGCCGTTTTTAGTGAAGACGAAGGTGTTTTTAAATGCAGAGCGACAAATAGCAAAGGAAAGGATGAAACTAAAGCTAAAATCACTGTCCACAGTAAGAAATGAATTAAATTTTAATATAAATAATATAAATAATACTTATTAACTCCTAAAAGGTGAAATGGTCGTCGTCGAAGAAAAAGATGTGAAAATCCCACCCAAAATCAGTCGACATATTGGAAATCCAAGTGCAAAAGAAAAAGAAAATATCGAATTACGTGTAGAATACGAAGGAATGCCACCAGCAATGGCTGAATGGTAAAATTTAAATATTTAAAAAATATATTAAAATATTTTAAATTTTAATTTGCATTTTTTTTAAATTATAAAAGGTACCACAACGAAAAACCACTGAAACCGTCGACCAAGCACAAAATAACTACAACAGACACATTCTCAACCCTTTCAATAACAAATTTATCAGTCGATGACAGAGGCAAATACAATGTTAAAATCAAAAACAATGCGGGAACAACATCATCGATTGGAAACTTGGAAATAATCGGTTCAAAAAAAAATTATAATTTAATAAAAAATATTAACTAAAATTTAAAAAATATTTTAACAGAAGCAGAAGAACGACACGCACCAGTTTTGATTAAAAAATTAATAGATCAAGTCGTACCGTACAAAGAAGCTGCCATGTTGGACATCCAAGTGAGCGCATCGCCCATCGCCACATTCAAATGGCTCAAAGGCAGTAAAGATTTGGCCCAAAGTCCAAATGTTCAAATCACAACCGATGGAAATCGATCGACTTTGGTCATCCCTGAAACGGTCGAATCGGACGAAGGGGAGTACAGATGCATTGTTAAAAATGCTGCGGGTGCCACTAACACCAGAGCCAAATTGAGAGTGGAGAAATTAGTCGATGAACCGATACCGCCAACATTCACCACCCCATTGAATAACGTTAATGTTATGGATGGTGATAAAGTGAATTTCGAGTGCGTTGTAAGTATAATTAATTAATTAATTTTTTTTTTAATTAATTTTTTAATTTAAAAAAAATTTATTTTAGGTTTCCGGACGACCTTTTCCGACTATTTCTTGGTTCAAAAATGGGCAACCGGTTCATCCTCATAAAGAACTTAAAATTGAGGAAAATTTTTCGGATGGTAAATGTACTTTACAGATCGATGAAGTTTATCCCGAAGATGCTGGAATTTATACGTGTAAAGCTCAAAATACTTTGGGTGAAGCGACTTCGAAGCCTGGAAAACTCGCGGTCGAAGGTTTTTATTTGAATTTAAATTTAAATAAATTTTTTTTTTAAAGAATTAAAAAATTTAATTTTGATTTTCAGCTTATGTTTACGTCCCCGACAACGAAATTGCATCGGTCAGTGGTTCGGTGAGCGAGGAATCGGTGGATGAAGACGAGACTTTGGTTCAATCGGATGAAGAAATGGCGAATGAAGATAAAACGGAATCAGAAGAGGAAATGTCGACTTAAAAACTGCCATTTAAAATAATATTCGAAAACTGCCAATTTTTTTTAAATTTTTCTTTTTTTCAATTATTCTAGAAATTTTATTCTTAGAATTTTTAATTATTCAATTTCACTAATTATTTATTCTTTTGGAAAGTTTTTATTTTAGATTTTTTAAAATATTTTTTTAGGTTTCTTTTGTGTCATTTTTATTTCATTTTATCATTTTAGAATTATTTTTCATATTTTATTTGATTTTTCGGTTGTCCCCGCAGATGAAAAATCTGCGATTATTTTATCAATTGGGTTCAGCTGTTGAATGAATGAATGTTGGTTTTGTTATAGAATTCTAGTGTATTTTATAGTGTAATAACTCGTTTTAAATCATTATCAATTAATTTTAAATTAGGAGAAACAAATGGTTTCAATTTTGAAATTGATAATGAATTGCGAGTAATTTTCAAAATGGATATGAGATGCTAATAAAATGTCTATCTTTAGGACCCCAGAAACCAGTTTCAGTGTCGAAACCAGAGTCAAAACTATTACCAACCGTCGAAGGTATGCAAAATAGTGAAAAATTTCATTTAAAAGCTTAAAACAATTTTTCCCAATGACGTCATAAACTACGTCATTGGGAATCGCTCGTTTGTTAGCTTAACAATACGTCATTAATGACATTAGACATTTCGTATCTCCCTCGTGAGGTTAACTTAGCATAATTTGATGTTAAAACAATTATCAAATGACATAAGTTGAAAAAATCCAATTTTTATTCCAGAACCACAACCACAACGACCCATTTTCCATCAAAATGTTATTGATCAAACGGTGAAAGAAGGCGAGAAAGTAACATTAGAATGCACGGTGTCCGGCCAACCGAAACCAAAAGTTCAATGGTTTTTCAATTCACGAGAAGTAAAACCATCGCCCGATTTCGATATGAAATACGATGGAACTAAATCGACGTTGACTATTCGTGAAATTTTCGTCGAAGATGCCGGCGAATATATTTGTAGAGCTACGAATGTTTATGGAACTGTAATTTCTAAATGTATTATGACGGTTGAAGGTATTTACCGAATATATAAATCGCATATTTTATTAATACTAACAAAAACGCATGTTAAATTTTAGTTTTTTATTTAATAAAAATTTTTTTAACACAATTTTTATCGTTTTGTGTCTTGTTTTGATATTTAATAATATTTTTTAATTGAATAATCTGTTGTTATGAGTAAGTTATTAGTTTTTATAATATTTTTAGTTATTAATTTTACTAATTTGTGTGAATTTTTATTTTTTTTCATGTACAAATTGAGTTTCGATTGCGGTTTGGTAGTGATTGGCATGAGGATATGACGTAACGTACAATTTGTTATTTGCTTTTATTTAAAAATTTTTTTATTTATTAGAATTGACCGATACTGAAATCGAAGAACTTTACCGGACCGAGAAGAAATTGCTTATCCAGAAGCACGAGAAAATCGAACCGACGTTAATAAGGAAAATTAGACGGAAGAAAGTACATGAAGATTTGGAAGAAACTGTTATTTCTGAAAAGACGGTTAAAATTACGACTAAGAAACAAGTGGAAATGAAATTTCAACCTGAACAACCGAAATTACCTGGTCCCGAAGAACCAGAGAAACCGAAAGGGCTTTTGGCAGGTCCAGAAGAACCAGAAGAGATAGAGAAAACAAAACCTGAAGAATTAGGTAAACCGAGACGGTTTATACCAGGACCTAAAGAACCGGAAAAACCAGAAAAACCCAAAGAGTTTAAGCCAATAAGATTTTCACCAGTGCCCAAAGAACCGGAAAAACCCGTAGAACTTAAACCGACACGGTTTTCACCAGTTCCTAAGGAACCAGAAAAACCTGAAGAATTAGGTAAACCTAGACGATTTGTACCACGGCCTAAAGAACCGGAAAAACCGGAAAAACCTAAAGAGTTAAAGCCGACAAGGTTTTCACCAGTGCCCAAAGAACCAGAAAAACCTGAAGAATTAGGTAAACCGACACGGTTTGTACCAGGGCCCAAAGAACCGGAAAAACCTGAAGAGCTGAAACCGACACGATTTTTGCCAAGGCCCAAAGAACCGGAAAAGCCCGAAGAATTAGGTAAACCGATACGGTTTGTACCAGGGCCCAAAGAACCGGAAAAACCTGAAGAACTAGAAAAGCCTTTTCCAGCTCCCAAAGGACCAGAAAAACCGAAATGGTCATTAATAGGCCCCGAAGAACCGGAAAAACCGAAATGGTATTTACCGTGGTTCAAAAAACCACAAACACCGATACGGCCTTACCCAGGCCCCAAAGAACCGGAAAAACCGAAATTGCCCGAAACCGGTCCGAAAGAACCCGAAGAACCGACTTGGCCCACTGAACCAGAAGAACCTGAAAAACCCAAATTAATATTCCCATACAAAAAACCGTCGAAACCGGAAAAACCGATACCTTTCAGCGTCGAACAAACGAGAAAAACTTGGAAAAGACCAACCGAAGAAGAAATTACCAGAACTCAATTATTCCAACAACAAATAACGAAAAGACAATTCGAATTTCAGAAAACATCGGAATTCATTCCCGAATACACGGTCGAGTCACCCGTCGAGTCTCCGGTCGACTTACCATTGGGGAGATACACACCGGACCAAAGACACCGAGCCAAACAAACCGTAATCGAATCGTTACGAAGTTTGATGACCCGCGATCGACCGATGGTCATCGAAATGACCGAAGATGAAAAACAGCAAATCAGTACATTGCAGATGATGATCACGTCCAGACAGACCCAACAAGACGTTGAACGAGCGCGACGTGTCGTGACGAAGGAATTGGAGACAAAAGTCGAAGAAGAGGGACCGACGAGACTCGAAATCGAATACGTGGGCACCGAAGAAGAGAAACGATTCATGGAACTCGAATTGAGACATCGCAAAAGACGATCGACGATGCATTTGATCGAAATGAAGAGAGAGGAAAAGGAATTGGTCGAACTTGAATTGCTGCATCACATACGACACGAGAAGACCACGATCGAATTGGAGGAACTTGAGCAACGATACCAAGAAATTATCATCGAAGAACTCGATTTGGTCCGTCGACTCGAGTGGGAAATGAAGGAAATCGAAGTTTTGGAGAAAGTTACTAAAGAGATTCAATTGGCACCGGTCGTTAAGGAAATTGAGTTTCCAGTCCCAGTCCGAAAACCGGATCAGGTGTCGAGTTTCGAAATAGACGTTCGTAGAGCGAGGGAGACCATAAGCAAAGTGATCGAAGTGGATAAATCCCAAATCACCACCGCCCAATTGGAAATCGGACCGAAACCGGAAGAAGTGATTGAGAAGGAGATTATTGTTAAACGCAGGAAAGAAATACCAAAACCGAAACCGGAAGAAGAAGAGGAAACGGAAATTACTAAAAGGGAATTGTTGATCAAGAGAAGACAAGTCGAATTGACGATGTTCCCAGAAAAACCGGTCCTGAAACCGGTCGAAGAAACTCCAAAAGAGATAAAAGTGACCGAAGTCCAAGTCGAACTGAAACCTCGAAAAGAAGTGGAAATTGTAACGAAGAAAACGAAACCGGAAAAGAAAGTCAAAGTTGTCGAAAAGAAAGTTGTCGTAACTAAAAAAGAGAAACCAGAAGAAGAAGAAGAAATACGACGTCGCACGACAGTCACGCGCAAAGTGGAATTACATCGAAAGCGACCAGAAGACGAAGAAGAAGAGGAAGAGGAAACGATCGTGACTCGACGCAAGTTGGAGATGAGGAAAATGGAAATGGGTACGGAAGAAATGGTCGCTTACGGAGAGCAAAGAGTAATGGAAATGCGGCCATTTGAAACGGAATTAGTGAGTGCCAAAAAGAAATTGGATGTACGAGAGTCGTACGAAGTGTCGGATTATCCCGTTGATCAACTCCCGGTCGAGATCATCCACGAGAAGGTGACGAGGAAAAAGGCGTTGCCCAAAGTGACCACGAGGGAATCGTTTATGGTCTCCGAAATCGCACCCGAACAAACGGCTCCGACGTTTGTGGCTGGTGAAACCCCCGGACAAGTGACGGCTAAGAAGAAATTATTACCGCAAGAGTCTCTCGAAGTTTCGGAAGTTGCGTCCGAAGTGTCGACCGAAGAGTTTTTGCCGGGGGAAATCCCCGGAAAAGTGAGGGCGAAGAAGAAAATGACCGTTCAAGAATCGCTTGAAATTTCGCAGATCGAAACTGGTCAAACACATTACGAATTCAGAGCTGAAGAATTACCTGGTCAAGAACGAGCCAAGAAACAATTTTTACCGCAAGAATCACTCGAGGTTTCACAAGTAACCTCGGAATCAACCACGGAAAAATACAAACCGGACGAAATTCCGGGCAAAGCGAGAGCCAAGAAGAGAATAACGACTCAGGAGTCACTGGAAACGACCGAAATCGAGACCGCACAAACACATCGCGAACTGCACATCGAAGGACGTCCGACCGAAGAACGGGCCAAGAAATTCGTGATACCACAAGAATCGTTATCGGTATCGCAGGTGACCTACGAAATGACACACGGCGAATTCTTACCGGGCGAAATTCCGGGTGAAGCGAAAGCCAAGAAACGCATCTCGACTCAGGACTCTCTAGAAATCCAAGAAATCGAGACGGGAGTGACTCCTGCAGAGTTCTACGAGGAGCGACCGGGCAAAGTTCGGGCCAAGAAGAAACTAATCCCGCAGGAAAGTGTCGAAATAAGCGAAGTGTCGTCGGAAACTTTTCCCGGTAAATTCGAGGAAGAAACTCCGGATAAAGTCCGAGCCAAGAAGAAAGTTTCGCCGCAACAATCGGTCGAGATATCTGAAGTGACGAGTGAAGTGTCGACGAGAGAATTGGTGCAAGAAGAAACTCAACGAGCTCGAGCTAAGAGTCAGTTGATCATGCAAGAGTCGTTTGAAACGTCGGAAATTACTACTGCGGCCACTCACGGCGAATTTTATGCCGGGGAAACACCGGACAAAGTCCGAGCCAAACGTCAACTTTACCCACAGGAATCCGTCGAAGTTTCGGAGTTTACGGCCGGAGTTACTCACGGTGAATTTTATGCTGGGGAAGTCCCGGATAAAGCCCGAGCTAAGAAACGGATGGATACCAGTGAAACTGTGGAAATCTCGGAAATTACGACCGGACTTATGCACGGAGAATTTTACGCCAGTGAAGCGCCGGACAGAGCCGTAGCCAAACAACGGTTGCAGCCGCACGAATCGGTGGAAGTTCGGGAAATCACGACCGGAGCAACTCACGGGGAATTTCATGCACGAGAAGTGATAGGAAAAGCCATAGCCAAACGCAGGTTGTATCCTCAGGAGTCGTTAGAAGTGTCGGAAATGACGACCGGAGTGACTCACGGGGAATTCCACAGGGCTGAAGCACCTGATAGAGCCATAGCTCAACGCAGGATGCAAGAACAAGAAACTGTCGAAATCTCGGAAATTACGACCGGGTTCACCGAAGGCGAATTTTACGCCGGCGAAACTCCTGACAAAGCGAGAGCTAAACGTCGAATTTATCCACAGGAGTCGCTAGAAGTCTCTGAATTGACTACCGGGATCACCCATGGCGAATTCCGCGCTGGAGAGGCGCCGGACAGGGCTGTGGCCAAACGCAGAGTTCAACCGCAGGAATCAGTCGAGATTTCCGAAATCACGACCGGAATCACCGAAGGAGAATTCCATCCAAGTGAAGCGCCCGACAAAGCCATCGCTAAAAGGCAACTTCAACCTCAGGAATCGGTTGAAATTCGAGAAGTTACGGCGGAAAGCTCGCACGGGATACTCGAAGCGCGACAAGTTGTCGGAAAAGCCATAGCCAAACGCAAACTTTACGCTCAGGAGTCGGTTGAAGTGTCGGAAATCACGGAAATGTCGTCAACAGAGAAATTTGTGCGAACTAAAACCGACAAAGTCAAAGCCAAGAAGAAATTATTACCGCAGGAATCGCTCGAAGTGGTTCAGGTGACGTCGGAAACTACTCCGGAATATTTCCCAGCGGGCGAAGTGCCCGGAAAAGTGAAAGCTAAGAAGAAAGTGACGACTCAAGAATCTTTGGAGATTTCCGAAGTCACCAGTCAAGCCGTTCCCAGGGAGTTTATGCCCGGAGAAGTTCCCGGACAGGAGATGGCAGGAGTGAGCATGGATGTCCGGGAATCTGTCCGAATCGAGGAAATATCGGCCGAAGCTAAGACGAGAGAATTGAGTCCGGAAGAAATTCCGTCGACCGCGAGGGCTGAAAAGAGGGTCAGCGAACAGCATTCGGTCACCGTCGCTCAAATCACTCCGGAAATTACTGCGGACGAATTCCGGGCCGGACAAGTTCCTGGTGAAGTGAGGGCGAGTACGAAAGTCCACCAAATGAGGGAATCCGTCACCATTTCCGAAATATCGACGCAGGGGAAAGCAAAAGAATTTTCCGCGGGGGAAATTCCGGGACAAGTGGAAGCCAAACTGTACATGTCTCCGAGACAGTCCATCAGCATAGCGGAAATCACACCGGAAAGTGAACACGGAACCTTTAGAGCGGGCGAAGTTCCCGGAAAAACAAAGGCTTACGTCCGGTTTCCGACGAAGCAGTTGGTGACCATCGAAGAAACGTCGACGCAACACAAAGAAGGGACGTTCGAAGCCGGAGAAATTCCGGGACAGAGAGTAGCGAAAAAGGAATTTTCAACTCAGGAATCGATAACAGTGCAAGAAGTGAGGACTGAACAGACTTCGATGACTTTCAGAGCCGGTGAAATTCCGGGACAAATGAGGGCCGGAATGGACATCAGCACTCAGGAATCGATTTCGGTCGGATTAATAACGACTGCAGAAAAACATGGCACGTTTTTGGCAGGAGAAATTCCGGGACAAGTTTCCGCGCACGAACAGTTGTTGACCAAAGAATCGCTTGCAGTAATGGAAGTCCGACCGGAAGTAAAACCGGGAGAATTCAAAGCTGGAGAAGTTCCTGGTCAGAAAACTGCAAAACAAATCATTTCAACGAAAAAACACGTGACGGTACAAGAAGTTGTGTCCGAATCGACTCCGGACGAATTCGCAGCAGGGGAAGTTCCCGGACAGAGAACGGCTAAACCAGCCATTTCTACCAAGGAACACGTGACGGTCCAGGAAGTGGTTTCGGAATCGAAACCGGACGAATTCCGAGCGGGTGAAGTTCCAGGTCAGAAAACAGCCAAACAAATACTTTCCACCAAGAAACACGTGACTGTTCAGGAAGTTGTATCGGAATCGAAACCGGACGAATTTCGAGCGGGAGAAGTTCCCGGACAAAAAACAGCGAAACAAATACTTTCGACTAAAAAACACATGACAGTTCAAGAAGTTGTTTCCGAATTGACTCCGGACGAATTTGCGGCCGGGGAAGTGCCGGGACAGAGAACAGCCAAACCGGCCGTATCGACCAGGGAACACGTGACGGTCGAAGAAGTTGTTTCGGAATCGAAACCGGACGAATTCCGAGCGGGTGAAGTTCCAGGTCAGAAAACAGCCAAACAAATACTTTCCACCAAGAAACACGTGACTGTTCAGGAAGTCGTATCGGAAGCCACTCCGGACGAATTCCGAGCGGGAGAAGTTCCCGGACAAAAAACAGCGAAACAAATACTTTCGACTAAAAAGCACGTGACTGTTCAGGAAGTCGTCTCGGAAGCCACTCCGGACGAATTTGCGGCAGGAGAGGTTCCCGGACAGAGAACAGCCAAACCAGCCATTCCCACCAAGGAACATGTGACAATCGAAGAAGTGGTTTCGGAATCGAAACCGGACGAATTCCGAGCAGGTGAAGTTCCAGGACAAAAAACAGCAAAACAAATTATTTCGACCAAAAAACACGTGACGGTCCAAGAAGTAGTTTCGGAAGCCACTCCGGACGAATTCCGAGCTGGTGAAGTTCCGGGTCAGAAAACAGCGAAACAAATACTTTCGACCAAGAAACACATGACTGTTCAGGAAGTTGTATCCGAATTGACTCCGGACGAATTCGCGGCAGGGGAAGTTCCCGGACAGAGAACAGCCAAACCAGCCATTTCTACCAAGGAACACGTGACGGTCGAAGAAGTTGTTTCGGAATCGAAACCGGACGAACTCCGAGCGGGTGAAGTTCCCGGACAAAAAACGGCAAAACAAATACTTTCGACCAAGAAACACGTGACGGTCCAGGAAGTCGTTTCGGAAGCAACACCGGACGAATTCCGAGCTGGCGAAGTTCCCGGACAAAAAACGGCCAAACAAATACTTTCGACCAAGAAACACATGACTGTTCAAGAAGTCGTATCCGAAGCCACTCCGGACGAATTCCGAGCGGGCGAAGTTCCGGGTCAGAAAACGGCAAAACAAATACTTTCGACCAAGAAACACATGACCGTTCAGGAGGTCGTATCGGAAGCCGTTTCGGACGAATTCCGAGCGGGCGAAGTCCCAGGTCAGAAAACGGCCCGGAAATCAATTCCAACACAAGAACACATGACCGTGCAAGAAATAGTGTCGGAAACGAAACCCGGAGAATTCGCGGCAGGTGAAGTTCCCGGTCAAATAACAGCCAAACATTCGATATCGACGCGTGAACACGTGACAGTTGAGGAAATCGTGTCGGAATCGAAACCCGACGAATTTAAAGCGGGCGAAGTTCCCGGACAGAAAACGGCCAAACAAATACTTTCAACCAAGAAACACGTGACTGTTCAAGAAGTTGTATCCGAAGCCACTCCGGACGAATTCCGAGCGGGCGAAGTTCCCGGTCAGAAAAAGGCACAACCATCAGTGTCCACTCAGGAGCACGTGGTTGTCCAAGAAATAATTTCCGAAGCAAAACCCGGAGAATTTAAAGCGGGTGAAGTTCCCGGACAGAAAACCGCCAAACAATTAATTTCGACAAAGAAACACGTGACTGTCGAAGAAGTGATTTCGGAAGCGACACCGGACGAATTTCTGGCTGGCGAAGTACCCGGACAAAGAACGGCGAAATCGTCAATTCCGACGCAAGAACACATGACCGTTCAGGAAATCGTGTCGGAAACGACTCCGGGTGAATTCCGGGCCGGAGAAGTCCCAGGTCAAGTGACTGCGAGAATGCAAATTCCCACTCGTGATTCCCTCACGGTCGGGCAGATCACTCCGGAAATTCAACCGGGGGAATTCAAACCGGGAGAGGTGCCCGGACAAGTTTGGGCCAAGTCTGCGGTCTCCACAAAGGAATCGTTGGTAGTGACAGAAGTGACCTCGGAAGATAAACCCGGAGAATTCAAAGCCGGCGAAGTGCCCGGACAGGTTTCGGCAAAAATCCGGTTATCACCTCAGAAAACAACCGTCATCGAAGAAGTGAGGACCGAATCGTCAACTGGAAGTTTCGAGAAAGGGGAAATTCCGGGACAAGTTGAAGCGAAGAGGAAAATGTCGACCGAACAATCGTTGACTATTTTGGAAACGATTTTAAGTCAGAAATCTGTCGACTTTAAAGCGGGAGAAGTTCCGGGACAAGTGACGGCCAAACCACGTGTCTCACCGGACAAGAGTTTGATTGTCGAAGAAGTTTCGTCATCAATTCATGCCGGGGAATTCAAAGCCGGGGAAATTCCGGGACAGATTCAAGCGAGATGGCGATTGCCGACGCAAGAATCAATAGTCGTTTCGGAAGTCAAACCCGAAGATCGACCCGGACAATTCCAAGCGGGTGAAGTTCCCGGACAAGTCACAGCGAAATCACTTGTTTCGACCAAAGACTCTATAACCGTCTTCGAAACGACTTTGCACGCGTCGACCGAAGACTTCAGTTCACCCTCGGCTCCGTACCAGCGAAATGCCGAAGTGGCTTTGGTTCCCACCGAACCCATTGCAGTTTCAGAAGTGCAGTCGGAAATTACACCCGGAGAATTTAAAGCGGGAGAAGTACCTGGTCAAGTTCATGCAAAGTTCAGCGTATCTACCAAAGAATCGCTCGTGGTCTCGGAAACGACGTCCGAAGACAAACCCGGGGAATTTAAGGCCGGAGAAGTACCCGGACAAGTGACTGCGAGAGTCAGATTATCACCGCAGAAGACAACTATTGTCGAAGAGGTTATGACAGAGTCTTCTGCAGGGAGATTCGAAAAAGGGGAAATTCCTGGCCAAGTGGAGGCGAAGAGGAAAATGTCGACTGAACAATCGTTGACTGTTTTGGAAACGATTTCGAGTCAGAAGTCGGTGGACTTCAAAGCCGGGGAAGTGCCCGGACAGGTGATGGCAAAACCTCGTTTGTCACCGGAAAAGAGTTTAACCGTCGAGGAAATTTCTTCATCCATCCACGCTGGGGAGTTCAAAGCGGGTGAAATTCCCGGACAAATCCTGGCCAAATGGCAGTTGTCGACTCAAAGTTCGACAATCGTTGAAGAGGTGAGAGCAGAGGATCGTCCGGGAGAGTTTAAAGCTGGCGAAGTTCCCGGACAAGTCACAGCGAAATCATCAGTTTCGACCAAAGAATTTATCACCGTCTCAGAAACGACTCTTCAAGCTCAAACCGAAGACTTTACTTCACCCTCGGCTCCGTACCAGCGAAATGCCGAAGTGGCTTTGGTTCCAACTGAACCCATTGCCGTTTCAGAAGTGCAATCGGAATTCACACCCGGAGAATTTAAAGCGGGAGAAGTACCTGGTCAAGTTCATGCAAAGTTCAGCGTATCTACCAAAGAATCACTCGTGGTCTCGGAAACGACGTCCGAAGACAAACCCGGGGAATTTAAGGCCGGAGAAGTACCCGGACAAGTGACTGCGAGAGTCAGATTATCACCGCAGAAGACAACTATTGTCGAAGAGGTTATGACAGAGTCTTCTGCAGGGAGATTCGAAAAAGGGGAAATTCCTGGCCAAGTGGAGGCGAAGAGGAAAATGTCGACTGAACAATCGTTGACTGTTTTGGAAACGATTTCGAGTCAGAAGTCGGTGGACTTTAAAGCGGGGGAAGTGCCCGGACAAGTGACTGCTAAACCACGTCTCTCACCGGACAAGAGTTTGATCGTCGAAGAAGTTTCTTCATCCATCCATGCCGGGGAATTCAAAGCCGGGGAAATTCCCGGACAGATTCAAGCAAAATGGCGATTATCCACGCGGGAATCCATGGTCGTTTCGGAAGTGAAACCCGAAGACGGAACTGGGGAATTCAAAGCGGGCGAAGTGCCCGGTCAAGTAACCGCTAAAACTTTAATTTCAACTAAAGATTCGTTGTCCGTTTCAGAAACGCAATTTTCGACGCGAACCGAAGATTTGGGACCGATCCCAGAGCCCAAGAAGAGAACAGCAGAAGTCGGGGTCACTGCGATCGATTCGATCGAAGTGGCCGAAGTGACCGCCGAGACGAAACCCGGCGAATTCAAAGCCGGTGAAGTGCCCGGTCAATTGACGGCCAAAGTGACCGTTTCGACCAAGGAATCACTCGTGGTCTCGGAAACGACGTCCGAAGACAAACCCGGGGAATTTAAGGCCGGAGAAGTACCCGGACAAGTGACTGCGAGGGTCACTTTGTCCCCGCAAAAGACGATGACCGTCGAAGAAGTTATTGGCGAAGTTTCGGTCGGGAAGTTCGAAAAGGGTCAAGTTCCTGGAGAAGTTCAAGCCAAGAGAAAATTGTCCACCGAAATGTCACTTTCGATCAGCGAAGTGGTCACTTCGGACACCTCCGGGTCGTTTGCGGCCGGTGAATTGCCAGGACAAGTTAAAGGGACGACGAGAATTTCGCCGGAAAAATCGCTGACGGTCCAAGAAGTCGTTTCGGCAATACATTCCGGTGATTTTAAAGCCGGAGAACTTCCCGGACAGATTCAGGCCAAGTGGAAATTATCCACTCAGGAATCGATGATCGTTGAAGAGGTCAAACCGGAAGATCGTCCTGGTGAATTCAAAGCTGGGGAAGTTCCCGGACAAGTTTCTGCAACGCCAGCTGTGTCGACCAAAGAATCGTTTAAAATTTCCGAAACTTTGAGCCACACTCACGCGGAAGATTTTGTTCCGGAATCTTTGCCGAAAGAGAGAAGTGCGGATGTTGGACTGGTTCCGGTCGAGGGCGTTGCCGTCTCGGAAACTAAATCGGAGGAGAAACCCGGAGAATTTAAAGCGGGTGAAGTTCCCGGACAGATTACGGCGAGAGTGAAAATCACCACCCGGGAATCGGTTTCGGTCGGACAAATCGTTCCGGAGCAAAAACCGGATTCTTTTGCTGCTTCCGGATTTCCGAGCGAAATTACGGCCAATTTCTCTATTACGTCGCAGGAAAGTATGGCTGTTTCCGAAGTGGAAGCGGAAGAAATACCCAAGAAATTTTTACGCGGTGAAATTCCGGGACAAGTGACGGCGGAAATTCGAGTTTCGGCCCAAAAATCTTTAACCGTTCAGGAAATAACGACCGAAGATGGTACGGAACTGTTCAAACCGGGACAAATTCCGGGCCAAATTCAAGCCAAACGCAAATTATCCGGAGAAGAATCAATCGAAATATCAGAAGTGATCACCAGTCAGAAAACGAGCGAATTTGTATCGGACGAGAAACCGAAGGAAACGTCGGCGAACGTGCGACTTTCACCGCAGAAAACAATCACAGTCGAAGAAGTGCAGTCGGAAATGATTCCGGGACAATTCCTACCGGGACAACTTCCAGGCGAAATGAAAAGCAAATGGAAACTATCAACAAACGAATCAATGATCGTATCAGAAGTGAAAAGTGAAGTCAAACCAGAAGAATTCAAACCCGGAGAAATTCCGGGAATGACCACAGCACAAAGACGAGTTTCAACCAAAGATTCAATCAGCATCTTCGAAGCGCGGACTCATTCGGAAGCCGAACAACTCGGCCCAACGCCTCGTCCTCAAGAAACAACTGCCGATCTCGACGTCATTCCAAATATATCGATCGCAGTATCGGAAATAAAATCCGAAATGAAACCCGGAGAATTCGTTCCGGGACAATCGCCATTCGAAGTGACCGCAAAATCACAGGTGACCTCGAGAGAACACGTGGCCGTCACAGAAGTGAGAACCGTACAAACTACAGACGAATTCAAAGCGAAAGAAGTTCCAGGAAGCAAAAAAGCTTCGGTGGCATACGGCGAAACAACTCGAATTGCTCAAGTGAGATGTTTAAATAGCATTTAAACGAATTTAATTATTTAAATATTCAAATTTAAGGTCCAACAAGTCGAAACTGGCATTGGATTAGGCGAAGTGGTCAAAGAGAAAATACGTCAATTCGTCGCGCGTGAAATAGTCCTCGAAGCATTGGCTTATGCACAGGCTTTGTGCACTGAGGTTCAAACAAAAGGTCAGGGTTCAGTGACTTATAAATATTTTAATTTTTTTTTTCTTTCAGTTTTATTGTTTTAAGTTACAGGGTCGTTGGAAGAATTGGAATAATTTTAATAATTTTTGTTTTTTATGTTAATTTTTGATTAAATTCGATGTTTTGTTTGTATACACAGAAATTCGAACCACCAAGAAAACTAAGCCGAAGGTGACAGAGGAGCTCGAAACAGGTATACGAACACGGTTTGACATATTCACTGGTTCCTGCAGCTCCTCTGCCAATTCACCGCATGTTCATTTTCACGCACATTTTGCACAAACCAACTCGCAATTACACGAGTTTGGGGAGAAAGAATCACATAATATTCATTATTATTGCTTTATTCACACTCGATACAAGCGTTTTGAATTACTCATCACTTACAATATGCATGAAATTCAGGTTTTTTTTTTTATATACAAAATTAACATTTTTTTTTTATTAAATACAAAATTCAATATTTTTATAACTTTTTTAACAAATTCAAATTTTTTTGGACATAATTTTATTTTTTTTACACTTTTGTAACAATTTTTTTTATATTTTAACAATGTTATATGTTGTCTTGTTGCGTTTTGTCTCAAACGATCTGTTTGTGCCTTCAAATGACAAAATTAATTTATTCAATAATTTTATTTACTTTTTTTAAAAAAAAAAAAACAAAGGCTTTTCGCTATCACTAGAAAACATTTTTAACAAAAATACTGAAACATTCTTAACATAACTGCAACAATAAATTTCTTCATTTCAAACAAATGCTTTCAACTCACAAATATTTTCACAAATCAACATTAATTTTAACACGCTTCGTTTGAAAAGCTTCGTTCTTTCATTATTACAAATTAAATAACACAAAAATGTTTACTTAACATTAACATACTCAAAAAATTCATATATTTAAATATTCATTTCACATTTCAAAATCATTAACGCAGCTTTTATTTCATAGTTATTAGACACCAATTGCTCATCTTTGCAGCATATTCGCATTCGCGCATATTCAATGCTATATCAAAATACAAATTTGCAGCAAATTAACATAATACACTTTCTTCTTCACTATCGCAAACATGAGTAGATATGCTTATTCGTTTAAACATTTTACACTTTTTTCATTGTCTATAAGTTTAATAATGTGTTACAGAAGCTGATCAGACACAACAAAGTACACAAACACACGAAACAATACAATTAGAAGATATCAGACGACCACAGCCACGAGACACTGAACAAATTACTCTATTAGAACAACAACAAATTGTTAGAGATACAGATTTTAGTGAATTACAGGTTGTTGAAGAAGCTCCAGTTCGTGTTAAAAGAGAAAACGTTGTGGTTGTTAAAGGCAAAGTTAGTGAAGATGTAGAGGATGTGGACGAAAGAGGCAGGAAAGTGCTTCAAGAAGACGAATTGAAACCAAAGATTGTTGAGAAGCCTGAAGAAGAAAAGATAATTGTTAAACAGGTTGTTACTAAGGATGGGAAAGTGAAAATGGTTGAAAAGCGAAGGGTTGTAAAGGTAAAGCCTAAGTTAGATAAAAGTATAGTTACTACTGTTGGGACTGAAGAGGACTACGAAATTCGAATAAAGCCTAAAATTGAAGAATTCAAAGAGTTTCGACCAGAAATGCCTGAAGAGGGATCAGTGGTTCGGAAGGAAAGGAAAGTCAAAGTGACAAAACAGGTGAGAAAACAGCCTGAAGATGAAGTTGAGGAATTTAGGCCAGAAAAGACTAAAGATGAGATAAAACCAGAGGAATTAATGGAGAAGCCTAAAACTGAGTTAGTCAGAGTTAAGAAAATTAAAGAAAAAGTTGTTCGGAAAAAGCCCGATGAAGAAGGAAAGGAGGAAACAAAGGAAGTTAAAGAAAAGCCAAAGATGATTATTGAAGAAGAGACTCGAGAATTCATTGAGGAAGATATACCAGAAGTTGGTTTTGCAAAATTGGAAGAAGATATTGAAAAAACAAAAGAATTTAAAGAAAAACCAAAGGAAGATGTGAAAGAACTAAAAGAAGTTGAGGAAAAACCAAAGAAAGTCAAAGAAAAACTGACGGAAGATGTGAAAGAACTAAAAGAAGTTGAAGAAAAACCGTTAGAAGTTGAAGAAAAACCAGAGGGAATTGTTGAAGAAGAATTGACAACTGAAGAACAAATGCAAAAAGTTGTAGAAGAAGAGGAAAAAATAGTGACTGAAGATAAATCCAAGAGAGTTTTTAAAAGAAAACCAAAGTTGGTCGAAGACAAATTGAAGAAAGTTATTGTTAAGAAACCAACAGAAGTTGATGAAAAAGATGTGACTATTATTGAAGAACAAAAAAGAGATATAATTGAAGATAAACCAATAAAACTTGAAGAGGCAAAAGAAGTTGAGGAAATAGTGGAAAAAGGCAAAGAACAACCAAAAGACCGAAAAGAAAAACCAATAAAAGATGATGTAAAACTGGAAAAAGATGAGGGAAAACCAGTGGATGATGAAGCAAAAACTCAAAAAGTTATCAAAAAGCCAAAGAAAATTGCAGGAAAACCAGAAGCAGATGAAGAAAAAATGGAAATAGAAGAAGAAGTTATTAAAAAATCAAAGATAATTATATTGAAACCAAAAGAAGATGAAGAAAAACTAAAAGAAGATGAAGAAAAACTAATGGAAGTTGAAGAAAAACCAACAGAAGATGAAGAAAAACCAAAAGAAGATAAAGAAAAACTAATGGAAGTTGAAGAAAAACCAACCGAATTTGAAGATAAAGTTGAAAAAGTTATTAAAAAATCAAAGAAAATTGTATTGAAACCAAAAGAAGATGAAGAAAAACCAAAAGAAGATGAAGAAAAAGTTGAAAAAGTTATTAAAAAATCAAAGAAAATTGTAATAAAACCCAAAGAAGATGAAGGAAAACCTGATAAAATTGAGGTAAAACCTCTAGAAGATAAAGACAAACCAAAGGAAATTGATGAAAAGATAGAAACAGTTGAAGAAAAACATTTAAAACCAAAAGACGATGAAATTGCACCAACGAAAGTTAAAAGAAGACCAAAGAAAGTTGAAAAAATAACAATCGAGGATGAAGAAACACCAGAATCAGAAATAAAGAAAGATGAAGAAAAACCAGTAAAAACTGAAGTAGAATTCAAAGATACAGAAAAACCAAAAATAGTTAAAGAAATACCAAAGAAAATGGAAGAAATGCCAAAAGAAAAACCAGAAAAAGTTGAAGAAATGCCAAAAGAAAAACCAGAAAAAGTTGAAGAAATGCCAAAAGAATATGAAAAACCAGAAAAAGTTGAAGAAAAACCAAAAACAATCGAAGAAGAGACTATAGAAACCATTGAAGACAAACCAATGATTGATGAAAAATTGAAAAAAATTACCGAAGAAAAACCAAAGATTCTTCAGCAAAAAATAACTGAAGAAGAAATCCTTGAAATTGTTGAAAAAGAAATAAAAACCGACAAAGAAAAACCAAAGAAAATTAAACAAAAACCAAAACCACACGATGAAGAACAAGACATTGATAAAATTGAAGAAATAAAACCAAAGGTAGCTGATGAAAAACCAATAGAAAAAGACGAAGAAATAAAACCAAAGGAATCTGATGAAAAACCAATAGAAAAAGACGAAGAAATCAACCAAATGGAAAAGATTATGAAAACAAAAGTTATTGGAAAAACACCAACAAAACTCGAAGTAGAAGAGACTTTAGAAGAAACTGACCAATCAGTTGACAAAAGGGAACCGAAAAAACCCAGAAAAATTACCGAAAGAAAACCAAAGAAAATAAAAGAAAAACCTCAAGAAACATTCGAAGAAGTAAAACCAAAAGAAATTGAGGAAGAAATGCCAAAGCCAAAGATCATTGAAGAAGAAAAACCAAAAGAGACAATTGACGAAAAACAAATTAAAATTACCAAAATAACAAAAACCATTAAAAAACCTATTGAACCGGTCGAAGAAGAGGAGATTAGAAGACAAATACAAATTACCCAAGAAACCTCTGAAGACATAGTGGATACAACAAAAGAATTTGATAAACCTTTGGATGAAATTAAAGCAAAACCAAAGAAAAAAGTAACTGAAGAGAAACCAAAGAAAGGAACAGATGAAGAAGACATTGAACAAATTCAAGAGTTTCGAAAACAAACAGAACTTGTCCAAGAAACACCAGAAGACATTGAAAAAGCAATCGACGACAAGAAATTTGGTGTAAAACCGAAAAAATCCTTACAAATATACGAAAAACCGTCGAAACCAGAACAAGTGATTTTAAAACCAATACCAAAGCGTAAACTGATCAAAGAAGAGACAAAAGTAGACGAAACATCACAAATTAAACTGCAAGAAAAAAGGCTAAAACCGAAATTGCAAAAACCTAAAAGAATTACCAAAGAAGAAATACCAGAGGATATCAAACCAAAAGAAGCCACGCAAGAAAAAGCATTTGAGGAGCAAATTCCTTCTGAAGAAACAGATTTGTCGGTAATTCAAGAAGACTTCGACAAACCGCAAGAAATTCATTTTAAGTCAAAAACAACAGTTGAATTACTAAAACAACCAAAGGAAAAAGAGACATTCGTGAGTAAAATCGAGTTTGAAACTCCCGAAGAAGTGCAACAGGAGATTGTCGACATTGAAAAACCAGAAGAAGTCGAAATTAAGAAACCGAAAAAACCAAAACCATTAAAACCGGAGGAAAAAATGGATGAATTCGACACAATCGAACTACAAGAAACACCAAAAAAAGGGAAAACAATTCAAAAGAAGTCACCTGAAGAAGAAGAATTCTTCGACACTTTACAACCCATTCAACCATTTTCACACGAAACTGCAATTGCAACAACCGAAATGATTTACGAATCAGTTGTGATCACCGAAGTCCAACCAAAAGAAGACGAATTTCGTATGGAAACTGTAATTAAACGTAAACGAGCAGTAAAAATACCAAAAGACAAACAAAAACACTCAAAACACACTTTCACTATCGAAACAACAGATGTCACAACACATGATGACATTTCACAACAACAACCAGATGAGCAATTGGTAATTCCAACAAAAGGTAAATTGCAACATCAAACTATTTCACTTGATCTCGAAAAAACAAATTTTCAAATCTTAAAAAAAATCCATAAAAATTTAATTCTTTCAGTACAAGAAGAAGACACAGACAAAACACTTGTCACTAAACAAATTACAATCAAACCACACAAATACAAGAAAATTACCGAAAGAGGCGAATTTGTCGAGGACATAACAGAGGAAACTATTACGGAAGAATTTATAGAGGAAAAGAAACCGAAACTGGGTGCCATTCCCAAAAGGAAGCCATTCGAGGAGATGCCAATGAAACCTGAAGACGTTGTCTTGAAACCAACGCCAAAAAGGGCGCCAAAAGAAGTTGAGAAAATCGAAGGACCGAAACTGAAGCCGACAAAACACGAATGGGAGCAACAAGTCGAGGTTGTTACCGTACGGAAGGAGAGGATTGTAAGGGAGTATGTTGGAAAAGACGGGAAACCCGTTACAATTAGGAAAGTGGTTGTTTCGAGGGAAAAACCGAAAATTGATAGACGAAGGGTTGTTACGACCGTTGGGACGAGGGAAGACAGAGAGCTCGAGACTAGGCCAAAGTTTATGGAGAAAACGGTGAAAAGGAGAGAATTTGTAACCGAGAAGAAGAAAACACCGGAAGAGTTTGAAAAATCGGTGTTGGAGACAATTGTTCAGTATCCACTTATAACAGAAATCGAACCGATGAGGGCAATGATTGAAGGTCCGGAAGAGGAAGAAGAAGAAGAAATTGTTACTAGAAGAGGTGAGAAAATTGTCAGAGTCAAGAGACATAAGAAACCAGAAAAGAAGATAATCGAAACGATAACAAAGAGAAGGGAGAAACCGGAAGATGAAGAGGAAGAGATCGAAGAAGTTACAAAAGTTACAAAAGAACGTAAAATCACAGAAGAATTTCCAGAAAAGAAACCAAAAGAAGAGAAAGTGACAAAAATGAAAAGAATTGGTAAAAAACCAGAAGAAGAGGAAGAAATAGAAGAAATAACGAAAGTCACTAAAGAAAGAAAAATAATGGAGGAATTCCCGGAAAGGAAACCGAAGAAAGAGAAAGTTATCAAAGTGAAGATGATCCAGAAAAAACCAGAAGAAGAAGAGGAAGAAGAAATCGAAATCCGCCGAAGACGTGAACTGCGAATGAAAGACGAAGAAGAAAAACCAGAACTCGGTTTAACCATCGAAGAAATATCGACCGAACCAATAGAAAGTGACGAAGAAGCGCCATTACTCGGTATCGAAAGAGTCAAACCGGAACGAAGTCACGTGAAAATCATTCCACAACAACCATTGGTCATATTCGAACAAGACGTCGTAAGCAAAGAAGCTGTTTTTGCACCGGAAAAAGTAATTCCGAAAACCGGAAAGAAAACAATCGAAGGCCGGAAAACCGTGACCATTTCCGAAACACTCGTCGAACATTCGATCGAAAAGATGGACGATCAATCGATGCCTCGCCCGACCCGAGCAACATTGGTCACGTTGCAGCAGAAATCGATCGACGAACAGGAAATGGCATCGGAATTTATGAAACCGGAAGACCAAACTGTCCGAGCGATCGAAAAACACGTGTCGACAGTGAAAAGAGGTGTCGACATCATCCAAGTGTTTCCGGAGTCGAAAGAGGAGAAATTTGCTCCAATCGAATACCGTCCGACCAAAGCAGAGGTCAGTTTGTCCGAACTGGAGACGATTGCCATTGGAGAGGAGAAGTCTCTGGAAGGAACTGAACCGATGCCGTCGTTCAAAGACGTTTCGACAAGAGCAAAACGATCGGTTGAAAGGCGGAAACTCGTCAGTGGCTTATCGGTCGAGGAAACCGGAACGGTTGAAAAAGCTGTTGAGTTGTCAGCAGTTGAAAAACGGAAAAAATTCCGGTTAAAAATGCGGGAATCGTCGTTGGAAAAACCAGTAGTTTCGGAGGTAGTGGCCGAATTTGCTCCCGAAAGACCGGAATTGGACCGTGCCAAGATAAAGAAGGAACCGGTCGAGAGGTTGGACGTAACCGAAACCGTCACTGAATTCGCTCAACGTCGACCAAAGAAGGACAGGGCGAGACAAAGGGAGATGAAGTTGGATGAAACGAGGGTGACGGAAATGAGTACGGAATTTATTGCCGAAAAGCCGGTCGAAGACAAAGCCACACGGAAGGAAATTGTATCGGAGAAACCGGAAGTTTTGGAAATCGTAACCGAATTCACTCCGGAAAAACCGGTCAAAGCGGTTGCAAAACTGAAAGAAATTTTATTAGACAAACCGGAAGTTGCTGAAATTGTTGCCGGGTTTAGTTCGGACCGACCGGTCAGGGTGAAAGCAAAGCAGAAGGAAGATTTGTTGGACAAACCAGAAGTTACTGAAATGGTTACAGGGTTTGTTCCTCATCGGCCTGTCAGAGCAAAGGCAAAACGGAAGGAGATTTTGTTAGATAAACCGGATGTTACGGAAATGGTGACTGAATTTGCTCCAACGAAACCTGTCGAAGTTTCGGCAAAACAGAAAGAAATTCCATTACATAAACCCGATGTGACCGAAATGGTCACGGGATTCAGTCCGGACACTCCGGTGAAAGCCAAAGCAACGCGTAAAGAAATTTTGCTAGAAAAACCGGAAGTTACAGAAATGGTGACGGAATTCACCCCCGAAAAACCAGTTGAAGCTTCTGCAAGACAAAAAGAAATTTTATTGGACAAACCAGAAGTAACTGAAATGGCCACCGAATTTGTTACGAGAAAAGCAGAAACGGCGTTAGCCGCACAACGGGAAACTCATTTCGATGCACCGGATGTGACGGAAGTGGCGACGGCATTCGAAACGAGAAAAGTAACAAAAGAACAAGTAAAACATCGCGAAGAGCGACTCGAAAGACCAGAAGTACTGGAAGTCGCAACCGACTTTGCACCGGAAAAACCGAAAAAAGTCAAACCAAAACAACGGGAAATGCCAATGGAAGAATTAGGAATGACGGAAGTGGTCACAGTTTTCCAACCGGATCGACCGGAACTAGAAAAGGCAAAACAGAAAAAGGAAGTTGCCGAAAGAATCGACGTCACAGAAATGGCCACCGAATTCTCCGCTCCAAAAGCGGTAAAACACAAAGCAACCAAACGGGAAACGGCATTGGACAAATCGGAAATAACAGAAATGGCCACTGCCTTTCTTCCGGAAAAAAGGAAAAAACGACGCGCGAGACAACGTGGAATTTCATTGGAACGCTTGGAAACAACCGAAGAATCGGCCGAATTCACCATCGACAGACCGCAACGATTCAGAGCAAAATTCCGAGGAACTTCTTTGGACAGACCGGAAGTTCTAGAAACAACCTGCGATTTCGAACCGCACAAACCGAAAAGGGAAAAAGCAAAATACTTGGAAAGTTTACTACAAAGATCACAATCGACAGAAGTATCAACAGAATTCGCACTTGACACACCTCAGCACGAAAAAGTCAAATCGACATTTGAACAACACGTACCATTGTTAGTGTCAGAAACGACCGGTCAATTACAAGCAACACCCGAAAAATTCGAAATCTCCAAACTCCTAGTCGAAGCTCGACAAACGGTACCGACAAAGACCTCGGTAGGGGTCACTGAAGCAACCATCTTCACACATGCGCAAAAATTAGCGGCAGATAAGAAAGTAATGGAAGTAAAAGCAAAACAAATCAAAGAAGACATTACCATCTCAGAAGTCGAAACAAAATTTCTAAAGGAAGAGGAAAAAGTCCAAAAAGAAGTCGAGAAAAAAGTAACGAAAAAAGTGAAAGACGAAGAAGAGGAGGAAGAAGAAGAAATAAAAAGGGTTAAAAAGGTTGAACTTCACATGGACGAAAAGGAAAAACCAAAACCAATCGAAGAGAAAATAACAGAAAAAACAGTCAAAGAAGTCCACAAAGTCCCTGAAGAGGAAAAGGAAATGGAAGTTGTCGAAAAAATTACAAAAGTCACTCGAAAACCAAAACCAAAACGCAAAGAAAAAGTGAAAACAGTTGTAACAACTAAAACCAGGCGACCGAGCGGCGAAGAAGAGGAGGAAGAAGAAGAAGAAGAAATTCTTCGTCGCGAAGAAATCCATCGAAAAAAGTCTTTGGAAAAACCCGACTTGGAAATTATAATGGAAATGACAACCGAAGACATCCCATCTTTCGACACTTTAACTGAAACTGCCAAACTGACTTTAGAAAAACTAAGTTCGATTACCATTAGCGAAACACTTCCTATTGAGACTGGAAGTTCCCTTGCAATCCAACCCGTTCCTTCCATAAAACACACTCTACTTACACTGAGTGGCGAAAAGCCTTTGGTTATTGAGGAGACACAAATTCACTTTAAAGAACAAGAATTGTCGACTTTGACACCACAAACAGATCGTGCCGACAGAGTTATTGTCGAACAAACATCACTTGTTACGAGTGAAACATTCGCTCAGGGGGGGGTTTCGGAAGCGGAAGGGTTAAGCACAATAGAAAAACAAGCGACACTCACACTTTTTCAACACAAACCTGTTGTTATTGCCGAAACAAGTTCTATTGAACCAGAAATCAGTTTTGTCGGCAAGGCAAAACCAAGTGGTAAAACAGCCGAACTTACTCTAACTCCATTGGAACTTGTCGAAATTATGTCGACGTTACCAGGAGACAGCGAAACTGTTTTCGACAAAGATTCGCGTCCCGATGCCAAAAGAGCTTTGCCCGTTTTGCCAGTTGACGAATCTTACACGACGACCGAAGTCAACGTCCAAGCGACGACGAGAGATTTTGAGGGGCGACCAGAACCCACTGAAGGTCGAGCAGAGGTGGGATTGAGCAGACAATCTGCATTGAAAGTCACTCAAGTCTTCTCCGGCAGCAAAGAAGAGCTGTTTGAAACACGACCTGAGGTTACCAGAAGTGCCGAAAGGGTTATTGGGACTCGCGAACACTTAACCGTAAGCGAAGTCGACGTTGACCAGAAAGAGGGCGATTGGAGTTTGGTTAAAAAGATGGACGAGGCGACTGCCCAAGTATCCGTATCGCTCAAAGAGGCGGTCCAAGTGACCGAAGCCAAGTCTGAATCGGTACCAGAAAAGTACTCAACCGAACATTTGGCGAAAGACAAAGCAAATGTCGACGTAATGCTTTTAGAGACATTGTCCGTATCCGAAGTGACCACAGCCATCAAAGAAAGTAAAATGGTTGCCGAGGAAATGCCCCAAACTCGAACCGCTCAAGAAACACGAGATGACGTCATCAATCGAGTGGTAAGTGTGACGGAAATCGAAACTGGTCAAAAGGAAATGGAATTATCGGAACTAACCAAAGAGACGACGGCGGCCAAAGTGGCCCTCGAACTACTCCAGCCTTTGACCATCTCAGAAACGACATCGGAGACCAAACCAAACAGTTTCGAGGACAAACCATTCACAACTGCAGGTGCCAAAGTCGGTTTAAGTCTGCAGAAACATCTGACCGTAAGCCAAGTGGTCGAGGGTTCCACCGAAGAGACGTTCAAACCGGGAAAATTACCGGATGTAAAAAGGGGCGACGCAGTATTGGACACCAGAGAGCATTTGGTCGTGACGGAATACGAGGGCCAAACGTCGGAGAAGGATTTCTTGTCGGAGAAAGTTGTTGATGCAAAGGCATCACCAGCATTGAAAACTGTCGAGTCTTTGAGCGTACGGGAGACAATCGTCCAGGACTTTACTGGACGTTACGAAAAAGATCTTTTGCCAAAAGATAAAGCCGAAGTCGACGTGTTGGAGCATTTGGCCATTTCGGTTTCGTTGATGCAATCAGCAGTCAAGGAAGGGAATGTGATCAGAGAGAAACCAGACGAGGAAAAGGCATTGAGTTTTGTCAGTCGCCAAGAAGCATTGAGCATCACGGAAGTGCAGCCGGAAGACAACGAAGTTGTGTTGGACATAGGTGAAACGAGGAAAGGTCAAACGGCTGAGAAAGTCTTGTCTTACGAAGAATCAATTCAAGTCGCCGAAATGGTCCCGGGTGAAAGTAACCCGACGTTCATCGGTGCCCCTATTCCGAGCATTCAAAAAGCATTACCAGAAGTGGAAGAATTGGAAAGTTTGAATGTCTCCGAAGTTGTTTCGGGTCAGAAGGAGTCGGAATTCGTTGGTAAACCAAAAGTCGACGAAGCGACTGCTTCCGTGCTCATCTCGGGCAAAAAGTCCCTTTCGGTCACAGAAGTTCGAACGAATGAAATGGAAGAAGAACTGATCGTAGGTATCCATCCACACAGTAGAGAAGCGCGCGTCGAAGTCACAACAAAAGAGTCTGTCGATGTCGGCGAAGTTGTGCCAGGATTTCAATTGGGTCACTTCAAACACAAACCAATTCCAGCCGAAGAAGCGGCCAAACCAATATTAACGATGCAAAGAAGCCTGAACGTATACGAAATACAAACCGGTACCACCGAGACAGAAACAGCACCGGAGGTAAGACCGGAATCAAAACGCGCCGTACCCTCATTAAAGGAAACGGAACATCTGACCATTTCGCAAGTCGAAACGTCAATGAAAGAGGGCGATTTGATTGCAACGGTAACTCCTAACGAAGTGACATCAACATCCCTTTTAGACCAACGAGAAGCATTGGAAGTGGCACAAGTCGTAACTGGCACAACAACTGGAGACATTGCACCAGAAGCAGCACCGAAACCGGACAAAGCGAGGGGTGATATCGTACCACACAACGTCGTTTCTATCTCGGAAACGGATATAGCGATCAAAGAAGGCGATTACGACGTTGAGAAATATTTGGGTGTAACAGCCCACGTGTTATTAGATGCACAACGACATTTGGCGGTCACAGAAATCGAATCGGAAGACAAAGAAGGACGATTTTCACCTGAGAAGAAAATAACGGACAAAACTGCCAATGTCGTACTCGGCGAGTCGGAATCATTAGAAATAAGGGAAATGCAAGTGGGCGAAAGCGAGAGAGAATACGTTAAAGGGGAATTGGCTAAAACGGAAGAAATCGTACCGATTTTCGATTTAAAAGAAGGTTTGAACGTGTCCATCTTCGAATCCCAAAGTCACGAAGAAGAAATGGAAATTATCGAAAAGTCGAAAAGAGTGGCGACTCCAAGTATTTTACCATTGGAACACGTGACGGTTGAAACGAGTGATGAATTGGACAAAGAAGACGTTTACGTCACTGGCAAATTACCCAAAGAGACAAAGGCAAAGCTCAGTTTAAAACAACAGGAGGCGGTTGAAATCTGTCAAGTGTTTTCCGACAGTGCAGAAGGCGATTTTCGGAAATTAGTCGCAACGTCGTACAATGCATCCGAAAAACTAATTACCCATCAACCACTTTCGATTTCAGAAACGCGCATCGAACAGAGGGAGGACAAAATGACGGCTGCAGTTGCACCGCGCAAGGCTAAAGCCGAACGTCAACTATTCACCACCGAGCATTTGGAAGTGTCGGAAATGACGTCTCAAGTGAAAGAAGAAGAATTGGTCACTGAAGAAATACCAAAAAAACAAACGGTCAAGTACTTATTGGGTCCGGTGGAAGCCATCGAAGTCGAAGAGATCCGTGGAGAGGCCGTGGCAGCAGATTTGAGTAAAATTGTCGAACTTAAATCGGTGACGGCAAAAGAGGGAATTGTGTCCAACGAGGGTCTGACCGTGTCGGAAATTTCATCGCAATTAAAAGAAATCGAATTCAAAGCCGGTGAACATCCACTCGCGAGGAAGGTGAAGACATTCATAGAAGAACACGTGCATTTGACAACGGATGTGGTAAAGATGGCCGACAGTGAGACGGAATTAGTGTCGGAGGAAATTGCGAAGAAGAAAAAAGCAATCAAAAGTGTTGTCGAAATGCAAGCGGTGAATGTCGAAGAAGTCACTTTCGGCGACACTTCGTCGAAATTTGATGCAAAATTACAACCGAAGTCGACGCATGCGCAGTCTGAACTTGTGCCTCGAGAGTCGATTTTTGTCTTTCAAATCAGTTCGAACGAAAAAGAAGACGAATTTATACCTGGAAAATTACCCCAAATGATCGAAGCCAAATCGACATCCATGTTGAAAGAGCATTTAGTCGTAGCGGAAACGGAAGTGAAACAAACAGAAATCGATTACACTCCTGGCGTAACCGAATCTACCAAAGCCACGAGTGTTTTACCCACCGAGGAAGCGGTCGTCGTTCACGACGTGCGCAGTGCCGACATAACACGCGAAATGTCGGACGAAGACATTCCAAGAAGTGTCGATGCAGTCACTTCGATGGTTCCTCACGAGTCTATTTCAGTATTACAACAAGGTTTTGCTTTAAAAGAAGGGCACGTGTCTGATTTTGTTATTCCCGACACTCGACAATTGGATTCGAGTTTGATTCCTTCCGAACATTTGTCGGTTTTCCAAGTCGAGTCGAATCAAAAAGAGGGCGAATACGAAATTGGTAAAAAACCTCAAGACGTTAAAGCTAGAGACGTCTTGTCGGAAACCGAGGCTGTCGAAGTGTCAGAAATCGTAACGGGGGTCACTGAGGGTAAATTTACCAAACGCGAATTGCCGTCGACGGATCAGGCGACAACTGACGTTATCGTCCATCGATCCGTGTCGGTAATGGAAACGAAAAGTGTCGACAAAGAAGGCGATTTTAAACAAGACTTAAAACCGACAACAACAAACGCACAAGTCATAATCCCAACACACAAACACTTGCAGGTCACATACGTGCATTCAGACGACAAAGAAAGCGAACACAAAGTCGAAACACTCGACACGAGACGTGCAACACCATTACTAAGCACGAAAACAGCAATTTCAATTACAGAAACATCAACAAACATCAAAGAAGGCGATTACAAAAAGACAGAAACATTACTCGAAACAGCCGAACGACAATTTACACCTCACAAAACAATCGAATTGGCCGAAACCGAAGCCGAATTCAAAGAAAGCGAATTCGAAACCGAAAAAATTCCCGACCACAGACATGCATATTCCGACATAACAATATCAGATCACATGACTACTTTCCAAATGCAAACGGCATCGAGAGAAGACGAATTTATTTCCGAACGTTTACCTCGACAAATCACAGCCAAACAATCGGTTCCCGAAACCGAGGCGGTAGAAGTGTCGGAAATAGTGACGGGGATCGTTTCGGGTGTCGTGGAAAAGACAGAAATGCCCGAAACAGATCGGGCCGAGACGTTGGTGACCCCGAACGAGGCTGTCGTAATGTCGGAAATCGATGTCGGAGACAAAGAGGGCGAATTCGGTGTTGGTGAAGTACCTGGTAAAGTCAAAGCTAAAATAGAGGTTTCGTCGCACGAGCATTTGCAGGTGACCCAAGTGGAAATGGGGGTCAAAGAGGATATTTATGTCTACGAAAAAGACTTTAAAGAGCGAAAGGCATTGCCGGTGTTGACTGCTCGGGAGGCAATTACGGTAGAGGAGAATATGGTAGAGATGAAGGAGGACGAGTTACGTAAGAAGGTGACACCCAAAAGCGAAGAGGTTAAAAGTAAGTTTGTGTTGAAGGAGAATTTGGTCGTGAGTCAAGTGTCGAGTTCGACAAAAGAAGAGGAGTTGATCACCGAGGAAATCCCCAAGAAACGTAAAGCCGAAACGAGTTTTACTCCATCGGAACACATCGATGTTTACCAATTGGAGTTGGCGGTCAAGGAAAGGGATTTTGATAAGGGGAAAGCGGTTGTTGGAGTTAAGGCTGTTAAGATTGTTGATAAAATCGAAGCTCTTGAAGTGTCGGAAGTGGTCGCAAATTCGATTTCACGTGAAATGGACGAAAAGAAGCCGAAAATGGAGCAAGTGGAGGGGAAATTGATTATGGCAGAAGCCATCAGTGTCGATCAAATGGAAAGTGCTATTAAAGAAGGTTTACACACGGTTGATGTTTTGCCAGAAACGTCGACGGCTGAAAAGAGAATGTCGCCATTACGTCATTTGTCGGTGTTGCAAGTGCAGGAGGGATTGATGGAAGAGGAATATATTCCGGGTGAAATTCCCAAGGGCAAAATGGCAACGACAATCATCGATTCGAAAGAGGCGTTGAGTATTGAAGAAATTCCCACATCCGATAGAGAAGGCGAATATCGTCGACCAATTTCACCGGAGAAAGCCGAAGCACTCGGTAGTTTAATACCACACAAATCTTTTTGCATCGATCACGTAATGTCTGAACTTAAGGAAGAGGTATTGGATGTCCACAAAATTCCCTACGAGCGATTCGCAGAAACACTACTGACGTCATTGGAGTCAATCGGAGTTTACCAAATGCAATCGGCAATCAAAGAAAGTTCATTCGTACCTGGGAAGATTCCCGAAGAAATAACGGCTAAAATGACCATTCCGGAAACGGAAGCAACAGTTGTCTGCGAAGTTGTCACTGGCCAATCATCCGGCGAAGTGGCGGAAGTGGCAAAACCTAAAGACGATCATGCATCTGGAGTCATCATCCCTCACGAGACCGTAACGGTCAGTCAAGTTAGTTTGGCGGTCAAAGAAGGCGAATATGCCAAAGAGAAATTACCAAAGTCGACAACAGCTCCGTATTCGATCACGACTCAAGACGAAGTCCAAGTTTTTCAGGTTGATGTTGGTGAAGGCGAAGACCTGTACGTACCTGGAAAATTACCAGATACTAAAATTGCATTGTCAGTCTTATCATCGCAAGAAGCTCTGCAAATCAGTGTTGACACCAGTGACGTCAAGGAAGAATCGATGCCATCCCCTGAACTGCCGATAGCGGCCGAAGCAAAATCAACGATGCCGACTTCCGAGTCGATATCCATTGCCGAAGTGTCGCATCAGATCGAAACGGAGGATTTGACGATCGAGAAAACACCGGAAACAAAGACAGCCGTGACGTCATTGCCTTCGAAAGACCATTTTACCATCTACGAACTGCTATTGGCAGCACAAACTGATTCTCTCGCGGCTTATAAATTGCCAAAATCAATGAAAGTCCAAACCAGTATACCGGAAACGGAAGCTGTGGAAATGGTAGAAATTGTGACCGGAACCAGTTTTGGTGAATGGAAAAGAAAACCAAAACCGAAAACGGACCAAGCGCAAGGCGTTGTGGTACCACAACGTGAATTGACTATAGAGGAAACGGAAACAACCGAAAAAGAAGGCACGTATCAACCGAGGGAAATGCCCAAAGGATACTTGGCCGAATCCACATTCCGCACCGAAGAACACGTGACGATAATGGAAGTGGAAACAGGCATTAAAGAAATCGACTACACTCCAGTCAAAATCCCAGAAGGCCAAGAACCCGAAGAATGGATGTTGGGTTACGGCACGATGGAAATGACGATCGTACAACCCCTTCACAAAGAAGCCGATTTGGTGAAACCGGAATTACCCGACACCCAAGAAGCCGAAGGACGAATTTCACCACAGGAGCCACTCCACACGACGGAAGTTGTCGAAGAACAAAAAGAAGAGGAATTTATCAAAGGCGAATTACCAGCTTCGAGCACTGCAGAGTTGACCTTAGCACCATTGTTGCCATTGGGGGTCTTTGAAATGGAATCTGCATTCATGGAAGATGAATTCGTGCCTGGAAAGTTGCCTCGCAAATTGTATTTAAAATCCGAAATACCAGAGGCGGAAGCTATGGAAGTGGAAGAAGTCGTCGTTGGGTTGACTTCTGGTGATGTCCAACTACCAGAAGTCCAAACCGATACTGCCGACACCGATCTCGTACCCCACGAGACCTTGTCGGTACGAGAAATTAATCTCGGAATAGTCGAAAAGGAATTTGTTGCTGGCGAAATTCCCAAAATGTCCAAGGCCGGATTTACTCTTTCGACGAGTCGACACATCCAAATCGAATCCATCGAACCGGAAGAAGAAGAGGAATTGTACATGGCGAAGAAATTGCCACAATCTCGAATTGCTCAATCGATTCTGTCGACCAAAGAAGCTGTCGAAGTAACCGAAACTCCAACAGACGTGAAAGAAGGCGATTTGCAAAAACCACAAATTCAAATGGACGAAGCAAAATCAACAGTGACTTTACAAGAGAGTCTTTCAGTTAGAGAAATCCACGTTAGTCATGCCGAAGAGGAACTTCCGGAAGAGGAAATGCCAACTACCAAAAGAGCCCATCGCACATTACTACCCAGTGAACATATCAACATAGAAGAAACTCACGTTGGCTTTTCGGAAGACGTTCTTGTACACAAAGTGCCAAAAGAAGGCAAAGCCAAGATGGCAGTACCAGAAAAGGAAGCGCTCGAAGTCGACGAAATTGTGACCGGAAGTTCATTCAAAGACGTCGAAATAACCAAACCAAAAAGCGATCAAGCCGAAGGAATTTTAACGTCTCAAGAAAGTCTTTCGGTCATCCACGTGGAAAGTGGTGAGAAAGAAGGTCCTTACGTCCCCGGCGAATTGCCTTCGACGACGCAAGCAGAGATGTCAATGTCGTTCGAACAACATTTGTCCGTCACTCAAGTGTTGACCGGATCGAGAGAAGAAGAATGTCCGGTCGAGCAAATACCAAAAACAAGGAGCGCGGATTTTGCCGTGACTCCAATAGAAGCATTGCAGGTGACGGAAACACCGGCGGAAGTGAAAGAAGGCGATTTAAAAGCAGATAAAACACCAAAACCAGAAGAAACCGATATGTCGTTCGTACCGCAAGAAACGTTTGAAATGGAATCAATAGAGACCGGGCAAAAGGAAGGCGTTTTTATACCCGGAAAAATCCCCACGGAACTGCAATTGGAGTCCGAATTTGTTCCGAAGGAAGTGGCAGTGACTGCCGAAACGCAAGTCGAACACAAAGAAGACGAATTGCAACCCGACACTAAGCCGAAAACAATGCAAGCTGACAAGACCATCGATCAAACCGAAGCGATCGAGATCGAAGAGGTTGTGTTGGGACTCGAACCGGGTTCGATGCCGAAACGTAAAGAGCCGAAAATGGACGAAGCGTTTGAAACACTATTTGAATACGAAACTGTTTCATTCGAGGAAACCGAACGATTGATCAAAGAGGGCGAATTCGTACAGGAGAAGATGCCGGTCGGTGTGTGGCCGAGACACAAGACCATCACCGACAGTCACGTAACTGTTGTCGAAGTGAACGAAAGCGAACTCGAAACGACTTTCGCTGAGGGTGAGAGACCGGAAGGTCGTAAAATCGTTCCGGAAGTTCTGACTCAAGAAGCAGTTGCAGTTCGAGAGGTTTCGGAACTGATGAGAACTACTTCGTTTGAGGACGCATTTGAAATGGCGACCGAAAAGGCCAAACAAGAAGTTCTCACGCACTTGCCAACATCGATCACCGAAATTCACGCGTCGGAAATCGAAGAGGATTTGAGCGAAGACGAAATTGTTCCGAAACGCACTGCAAAATCAGTGTTGTCGACTCAAGAGCACATCAATGTCTTGGAGGTCCAAGAAGCGAGCAAGGAAACCGAACTGGAAGTCGAAGAAGAGGTCCGGCGTCGTACGGCTGAAAAAATCGTGTCGGAAATCGAAGCTATCGAAGTCTCACAGGTACAGACCGGATCGACGTTAGGTGAATTTGTCGAATACGAAAAACCGGACTCGGACGAAGCGACGTCGAAATTCATTGGACAAGAAACGCTTTTGGTGTCGGAAGTCAATGTCGACGACAAAGAGGGACTTTTTGTCCCGGGTCGAATTCCCGATACCGTTTGCGCGTTAATGGGATTCAGAGTCGAGGAACACGTGACTGTAGGTGAAGCGGAAGTTAATGTAAAAGAAGAGAAATATACTCCCGGAAAAATTCCGGATGAAATTTTAGCTCATTCGGAGCTGACCTTAACCGAAGCTCTTCGCGTTGACCAAGTCGCATCGGAAGAACGAGAAGACGAACTTTCCGATCAGGAATTTCCGGACACCCGGAAAGCCGTTCCATTCATCAACACTCAAATAAGCCTAAACGTGCACGAACTCACAACACAAATCAAAGAAGGCAATTTCATTCCGGGAATAACTCCCGACACCAAAAAAGCCATTCCGGACATCGCCTCTGTGGAAGGACTCTCCATCTGCCAAGTAACAACAGCAATTAAAGAAGACGACCTCAGCGAAGACGAATTCCCACAAGAAAAACATGGACAACCAATCGTCGACGGGACCCTCGCATTGGGGGTCCTGGAAATGAGTGCCGTGGGAACTTTGGGCGAACTCGTTCAACCGACCCCTCGAGTGGGTCAAGCGGAGGGAACCCTCACAGCTCACCCCATAGTGTCCATCTCCGAAACCGAATCCTCGTTAAAAGAAGGTGAATTCATTCCGAAAGACCTTCCGACCTCCTTCGAAGCAACACACACTTTACTCCCCCAGGAGCACATCAAAGTGATCCAAGTGACATCGGAGACCAAAGAGCAGAATTTACTTGTCGATTCGTTCCCATCCGAGCAGTTCGCGACACCAGCAATGCCCTCTAGCGAGTCTCTCAACGTCAGCCAAACGCCCATACACATCGTAGCGGGCGATTTGGCTCCGGACAGCGAAGTGGTGATCGGTGAAGCGATAGAGGGTATCGTCACCGATGATTCGGTCACGGTACAGGTCGTTCCGACACACCTGAAAGAAGGTGAATTCGTTCCCGACCGATTACCCCGACAAATCACAGCCAAAACATTCTTCGCTTTACACAAACACTACGAAGTCGAGGAAGTCGAGAGCGACGAATTGGAGGGTTCTTATAAACCTCGTAAAAAATATGGCAACGAGAAACAAGCGCTCGCTTCTTTTCCCGAAGCCGAGTCGCTGGAAGTAGAGGAAGTGATGTCATCGTTGGCACCAGGCGACGTTCCAGTTCTTCCAATGATCGAGGAAGTTGCAGATGTGAATTTGTTAATTAATCGATTAGCATGTGTTTCAGATGTTGTACCCGAGGAAAGTGTCGTCGATTTGAAGCGAATCGAAGCGGAGAAGACGACGGCAGATGTCGAGTTGCTCGAAAATTTGTCGGTGCAAGTTGAACAAGTGTCGGCAACCGACCGAACGAGGTCGATGAGTCCAGAAGAAGCGCCGAGAGAGGTTTCGGCGAGACCAGCGGTGATGCCTCAACAGACGGCGATAGTGACCGAAGTGGAATCAGGCGAGGGCGAAGGAGAATTTCAGCCTGGGATGAAACCCCAAGTCCGACAGGCGCAACCGGTCATTCCAATCGACGAATCGATACAAGTGACCGAAGTAATAATTGATTCGGAGGAAGAGGAATTTTCTGGTGTCGTATTCGACACTAAGGTCGCCAAGAGCGTCTTGCAATCCAAAGAACATCTAGTCACGAGCGAAGTGACATCAAATGTGGAAACCGAGGAATATTCGGTCGACGAAGCCCCGGTCCAAAGAACGGCAGATGTCGGGGTCTCGGGACACGTCACGGCGGCGGTGGTGGAAGAAGTCCAGACGGGATTGAAAGAGGAAGAATACGACGAAAAAGCCGTAAAGACTACAAAGGCAGTTACCAGTTGGGACGAGGGTCAATCAATTGCAGTGGTTGAAGTCGAGGCCGAGGATTTGCCAAGAGAGTTTGATGAGGTCGAAACAAAGGAATTTAAAGCGTCGTTTTCGGTTCCGAGTCGGGAAACTGTCGTAACGTCTGAAATTATGTCTAATTTAAGAGAGGAAGAATTCACACCCGGTAGTAAATGATAATTTAATTTTTTTTGAATTTTAATTTTAATTTTAATTTTTTTATTTTCCAGATGAATTCCCAAATACGAAAAAGGCTAAATCGATAGTTCCGACACAGGAGCATTTGGTCGTGTCGGAAATGCTGGCGGGAGTTTCAGAAGACGAATTGAAACTCGAAGACACCCCGACTCAGCAGTCAGCCAAACCAGACATTGTTCCCGATCAGTCGCTCATCGTCGATCAAGTGACGACCGCTGATATGACGTCACCCTACGAATCGACGCGACTACCCGAACAAAAAACGGCACAGCTCACAATACCCACACAAGAATCGCTTATTTTCGACCAAATCCATCATCTCGAACTCGAACGGGAGTTGGCCGAACCAGACGAACCTCGAACCGATAAGGCTCGCGTTGATATTCCATCAGTCGAATCGCTTATGGTGTCGGAAATTACAACCGAGAGCACGACTAAAGATCACGTCCCCGAAAAAACCAAATCCGACATTGCCGAAACAGTTGTTCAAACAATCCACAGCGTATCGGTCGCCGAATTGCAGACACATTTGAAGGAAGGTGAATTCGTCCCCGATCGGTTACCTGAACAGACCACGGCTAAATTTAGCATCCCGACAGGCGAACACGTGATTGTGTCGGAAATCGAAACGGCTCAGGCCGAAGGTGTTGCAATTTTGGAGAAATTACCCAACGAAGATGTGGCAAAACAGAAAATGGATGTCGAAGAACACGTTCAAGTGCAAGAAACAAGTTCGGAGATTAAAGAAGAAATTTTTGAATCTGAAAAATTAATAACAACGACAGCGAAACCACGATTCGAGCCATTGGAACACTTTTTCGTCGACGAAATCACACCCGATTCGGGCTCCGGCGAATTACCACAAACAAAGGAACCTAAAAAAGATCACGCAAGGACGACCATTCCAACAAATCAGCCATTGGAAATCGAAGAAGTCGAATCGGCCGAAATGGAAAAGGGATTCAAACCTGGCGAAATTCCAGGCGAAGACAAAGCGAAAAGTCGAATGTCGACACAAGAACATCTGACCATAAGCGAAGTGACGACCGAAGGAACATCTGAGGATTTTGATAAATTTGTCGCTAAACAAGAAAAGGCAAAACCGATTATTTCGACGAGAGAATCATTGATGATAGAAGAGGCCGAATACGTCGAATCTGAAGGCGTTTTCAAAGCGGGAGAAATCCCTGGCCAAGAAAAAGCCAAACCGAAAGTAACGACTCAAGAACACATCACCGTCGAACAAGTGTCGACCGAACTTGCACCTGACGAACTCGCGCCGAAAACATGGAAAACCGACAAAGTGAAAACGTCGATACCGACACAGGAATCGCTACAAATCGAAGAAATCGAATCGGCCGAAATCGAAGGCGAATTTAAAGCGGGTGAAATCCCTGGCCAAGACAAAGCCAAAAGCAAATTGAGCACCGTCGAACATCTGTTGGTGTCGGAAATCGTGTCGAGCGAATCGCAGCCAGACGAATTAGACGAACTGACCAAACCGTGGGAGGACAAAGCAACCAAAACACTATCGACACACGAATCGATCAACATTCGATCGGTCACATTTGCCGAATCGGAAACAACATTCGAAGCTGGTGAAATTCCGGGTCTGGACAAAGCGAAACCGAAATGGACAACGCAGGAACACATCGTGACCCAACAAGTGACCGAAGAAGGCACTTCTGAAGAATTCGACAAATTTTCCGCGACCGAAGCGAAAGCCAAACAAACATCGTCGCTGCAAGAATCCATCGCCATCATCGAAATCGAATCTGCCGAAAAAGAAAATGTCTTCGACGCTGGAAGTTTACCTGGCGAAGATAAAGCCAAGAGCAAATATGGCACCAGCGAACACATCACAGTGAGTCAAGTGACTTTAGACGATTCGATGCCCGAAGAATTTGTCGAAGAAACACCTTGGAAGGACAAAGCTAAACGTAAGATGTCGGAATTGGAATCGTTGGTTGTAGAAACTGTCGAATCGGGCGAAACAGAAACGACTTTTAGACCGGGCGAAATACCTGGAACCGACCGGGCGAAAACGCGATTGACGAGTCAAGAACATCGAACGACGAGCGAAACGATTGTGCACGACACGACTGACGTATTTGAAGATGAAGTTCCTGAAACTGATCGTGCGAAAAGGCGATTTAGAATTGAGGAATCGTTCGTTGTTGTTTCCGAGGCCGAAATTGCCGAAAAGGTGCAACATCCTGACGAGATTCAAGCGCCATTTGCCGAGAAAGCTAAAAGGAGAGTTTCGGCTTTGGAGCATTTGATGGTGTCGGAAATAACGTCGGAGGATACGACTGGGAGTGTCGAACACGAGAAACCGTTAAAGGATTTGGCGAAGACGATTTTGTCGAAATTGGAGCCTCTCATTGTCGAGGAAACCGAATTGGCCGAAAAAGTCGATCATTTCAAACCGGGAGAATTACCGGGTGAAGATCACGCGAAAACGAGATTGTCCACACGAGATCACATTACGACCGAAGAAATCAGTTCGGAATTGCAACCGGATGAATTAGTGGAAGAAAAACCGAAAAGCGACAAAGCGAAAAGTCATTTATTGACTCAAGAATCAATTCTCGTAGCCGAAACCGAAATTGCCGAAAAAGTTGTCGAATACAAAGAAGGCGAAATCCCAGGCGAAGATCGCGCCAAGTTGAGATTTATTCAACAAGAACACGTGACTATTGAGCAAACTCGAACCGAGTCTGAAACCGACGAATTGACGACCAAAGAACCGAAAAAAGATGTCGGGAAAACGATTTTGTCGACATTGGAATCGCTGACTGTCGAATCGACAGAATCGGCCGAAAAGGAGACTGATTTTGCAGCCGACGAAGTACCCGGTCAGGACCGGGCACGATCGAGGATCCCACAACAAGACCACATCGTTGTCGAAGAAGTGACGTCAGAAGACACTACTGACGTTTTGTCGATATCGAAAAAGAGAGAAGAAACGGCAAAAAGTGCATTTTTATCGCAAGAAGGAATCATCGTAGAAGAAGCCGAATCCGCACTGAAAGAAGGCGAATTCAAACCGGGTGAACTTCCGGGCGAGGATTTTGCCAAGACCAAATTCACTCAACAAGATCACGTGACTGTCGAAGAAATCTTGTCGGAAACTCAACCGGACAAACTGAGTGAAGAAAAGCCGAAAAAAGACGTGGCGAAAGCAATTTTGTCGGCATTGGAATTTCTGTTGGTCGAAACAAACGAATCGATCGAAAAGGAAGGTGTTTTTAGACCGGGCGAAACGCCAGGCAAAGACGTGGCAAAACGAAAAATGTCGACATTTGAACACGTCGTCGTGGAAGAAACTCTGGACGAAACGGTCCCGTCGGAATTCACGGAGGAAAAGCCGAAAAAGGACTTGGCCAAAGCCATTTTGTCCATTTTGGAATTCCTCGAAATCGAAGCGACGGAATTTGCGGAAAAAGAATCGACGTTCAAAATCGGTGAAAAACCCGGCGAAGACAAAGCCAAGACGAGATTTGTTCAATCGGAGCATTTGACCATATACGAAACGACCGAAGAGGAAGACACTGACGAATTCAAACGTGAAAAAGTCGACAAAGATTCGGCAAAAACTCATCTCCCATCATTGGAACCATTGATAATCGAAGAAATGGAAGTCGGTGAAGAAGTCGACCAATTCAGACCCGACCAACTCCCTGGCCAAGACTTTGCCAAAAGACGTCTATCGACAATGGAGCACATCGAAATCGAAGAAACCAAAACGGAACTGACACCTGACGAATTGACCTTGACCAAACCCAAAAAGGATATCGCCAAAGCCATTTGGTCCGCACTTCAGCCATTGTTGATCGAAGAACCAGAAGTGGCCGAAAAAGCCCCTCGATTCGAAGCTGAAGAAGCTCCGGATGAAGATTTTGCCAAAACTCGCTTATCTCGACAAGATCACGTAACTGTCGAAGAAACCGTGTCAGAAACATCACCAGAAGAACTCGACACGAGGAAACCCAAAGAAGAAAGTGCGAAATCTAGTTGGGCAGCGCTCGATTCGTTGACGATCGAGTCAATCGAATCTGCCGAAATGGAAGGATCTTTCAAAGCGGGTGAATTGCCAGGATTGACACTTGCTAAGAAGAAGTTGGAGACACTGCGACACGTGACTGTCGAGGAAACATTCGACGAAACCACGACCGACGAATACAAACCGGAAAAGCCCAAAGAAGAAACGGGAAAAACCACTTTGAATCTGCGAGAATTTCTCACCGTCGAAGAGACCGAAGTGGACGAGAAGGAATCGACGTTCAAACCGGGTGAGCTGCCGGGCCAGGATCGGGCGAGGCGGAAATTGATGCCGCAGGATCATTTGATGATCGAGGAAACTCAATCCGACACTGAACCGGAAGAACTGACCGAAATGCAACCGAAAAAAGACGTTGCCAAGTCCATTTTGTCGGCTTTGGAGTTCCTCTTAATCGAAGCGACGGAATCGGCCGAAAAGGAAGGAACGTTTAAAGCGGGTGAATTGCCCGGTCAGGATCGGGCGCGGCCAAAATTGTCGACTTTGGAGCACGTGATTGTCGAAGAAACAAACGAGGAAACTGAACCGGAAGAACTGAGTTTGGACAAACCGAAAAAAGACATTGCGAAATGGATTTTGTCAGTGTTGGAATTCCTCGATGTGGAAATGACGCAATCGGCCGAGAAAGAAGGGACGTTCAAGGCCGGCGAAATTCCGGGAAAAGATACGGCTCGAACCAAAATGTCCACCCACGAACATATTGTCGTGACCGAAACCGAAACCGAAGATGCACCGGACGAATTCACCAAAACCGAAGCGAAACCTGATTTGGCCAAAAGACGAATTTCGACGATGGAGTCCATTTTTGTCTACGAAACCGAATTGGATGAAAAAGAATCGACTTTTGCAGCCGGGGAACTTCCGGGTCAGGATAGAGCGAAACGGAAGTTCACTCCTCACGAGCACGTGATCGTCGAAGAAACGTTGGAAGAAACTGCTCCGGATACTTTCGTCGAAGAGGAACCGAGGAAAGATAGGGTTAAGCCTCGGTTGTCAGAAGAGCGTTCGATCTTCACTTCCGAAACGGAATTATCGGAAATGGCGCAGATTTTCAAACCGGGCGAAGTTCCTGGTCAAGACCGAGCCAGAAGACGACTGTCAACGATGGAACACATTATTGTTAATCAACCGGAAACGACCGATGAAGCCGAAGAGTTTAAGCCGGGCCGACTTCCGGGTGAGAGACAATTGGAACCGAGGGACGTCAAAGAGTTGCCAACAGCGGAAGTTGCAGAAGTTTCCGTGGAAAAGATGGAGGAAGAGAAGAAAGTGGTCTTGAAAAAACCCAAAAAAGAGGTCGAGGAGGAATTAGAGGAAGAAGAAGAAGAAGGAGTGATTTTCACCTTGAAAAAAGAGAAACCGGAAGAAGTCGAAGGTGAAGAAGAAGTGATGACTACAATTATAAAGAAAAAGAAAGAGAAACCGAAGAAAGAGGAAGTGGAGGAAGTGACTGTGACTGTCAAAAAGGAAACACAAAAAGTGGAAGAGGAAGAGAAACCACAACAGGCGATTGTAGAGGAAGAGGAGGAAGTGACTGCCAAAGTCACATTAAAGAAGAAAAAGCCTAAACCAGAAAAGGGCGAAATAGAGGAAGCGACAATAACCTTTGAAATGAAAAAACCAGAAGTCACAGAAATTACTGAAGAAGGCGAAACGGCCACATTAACACTGAAGAAACCGAAAAAGCCCAAACCGGAAAAGGGTGAAATAGAAGAAGCGACAATAACCTTTGAAATGAAAAAGCCGGAAGTCACAGAAATAACTGAGGAATCCGAAACGGCCACGCTAACACTGAAGAAACCCAAAAAGCCAAAACCGGAAAAGGGTGAAATAGAGGAAGCGACGGTAACCCTCGAAATGAAAAAACCAGAAGTCACAGAAATTACCGAAGAAGCGGAAACGGCGACTTTAACACTGAAGAAACCCAAAAAGCCCAAACCGGAAAAGGGTGAAATAGAGGAAGCTACAATAACCTTTGAAATGAAAAAACCAGAAGTTACCGAAATTACCGAAGAAGGGGAAACGGCCACGCTAACACTGAAGAAACCCAAAAAGCCAAAACTGGAAAAGGGCGAAATAGAGGAAGCGACGGTAATCTTCGAAATGAAAAAACCGGAAGTTACCGAGATCACCGAAGAATCCGAAACGGCTACGTTAACACTTAAGAAACCCAAAAAGCCAAAACTGGAAAAGGGCGAAATAGAGGAAGCTACAATAACCTTTGAAATGAAAAAACCAGAAGTTACCGAAATTACCGAAGAAGGGGAAACGGC